>JAFVLL020033553.1:0-25060 GCA_021397915.2 Tor tambroides | reverse complement strand
GCAATGCGGCGTGGCATGGAGTCGATCAGTCTGTGGCACTGCTCAGGTGTTATGAGAGCCCAGGTTGCTCTGATAGTGGCCTTCAGCTCTTCTTTATAATTTTTTATTAATAATGTTAATAAACATCAAAATTAAATGCACAATTTAATTGTTTTATGTAACTTAACTTTGTATGTTATGTATTTCTTTTGCTTTGTTTTCTAGAAAAAAGGGATTCAAAGATGTGGAAAGTGCCGACTAAATTTCCTCACCTATAAGGAAAAAGTGGAACACAAGACACACTTCCATCGAACCTATAGGAAGCCTAGAAAACTTGAAGGATTGCCTCCAGGAACCAAGGTCTGCTTGAGCTTGTATAGGAACCGTGTAATCTAAAGTATATAATAAACAACATTAAATAATAGAAAATATAATAACAAATGATTAGCATTATTTCATCTTTTTAGGTGACGATTCGGGCCTCAGTTTCTGGTGCGCCAATGGGTTCTGAAACTTCAAGCAAAGCCTACATCATACCCACAAGTCCTGAAACGACCAAACAACCTGTTAGAATAGCAGCAAACACAACCAAACCAAACGTAAATGGAGGAAAGGCGAAGACCACAACCCAATTCAGCTGGAACCGAAGCAACCAAAATAATGAGCTTAAAAGTTTGAAGTGAGGATTCTTAAGCCCAAAGTATACTTCAGTTTTGATGCAAATGCTTAGTGCATGTGTACAACCGAACACACAAGTGCTCATCAGCACAGGAATCTGTAGTTGTTGTCTTGGCCAGTTGTGTGTTGTTATCGTTGTTCAATGTCTTCCTTTTTATTTATTTTTTTTTTGAATGTGAAGCAGTTGGCCAACTAATTAGTGCAAAATAATTAAAGCATACAGAGTATGCATGATTAGAAGAATCTGGTTTTGTCTGTACAGTATGCACATACTACGCTCAAAATTAAATTCACAGCATGGTTGCCTAGCGTACACGTAACATCCAAGTATACTTCAGGATTCAGCTGTTGCATTGTGTTGTATTAGAAGTTAAGAGTCACAACCTAGGGTTTTATATTAACAAGTATTTTTTTTCACAGGCTTCCAAGTGGAGGAAATAGGTGTGTTGAGTGTCTCTCAGAGGTTATGGACCCTTATGTTCATTATCCTTTATTGCTGAGATGCAATATATGCAAGTTCAGATCGAGTTGCCAGAAAGCCTTCAGACAGCATATGGTCAGGTAAGGGGAAAACTTGGATGAATGAGCAATTCCAAATGAGTTTAATCAAATCTATAGATAGTGTTCTGTTCATCTGCAGGTTTCACAGCAATTCTTCTAAAGTACGGTTTGGGAGGGTGAGGAAGCCTCCACGTGGTTTGCGGTAAGTTTGGATCTAGTGTGTGATGGTTAACTGTGATAGAGGGGTTTATTTGTGTGATACTTGCAGAAAATGAAAGTTATTTTTCCTTCTTTTGTTTAAGGAGTCTAACGCTGGTGTGCCTCAAGTGTGACTTTCTGGCAGACGCCTCTGGCACTGACCAGATGAGCGAACATTTGCTCAACAGGCCGAACCACTCCTGCCAGGTCATCATGGAGCCAGGTATGATGCCCAACCAACTCATTGCAAAAATATTTTTTTCTGTGATGTCAGATTTTCTTACTTGCATACAATTTTTATTTCTTTTAAGTTGCCAATGGAGGATCAAAAATGGACAGGTATGAAAGTTGTTTGTATTATTTTTAGCTATTTACCAGTTTTCAGTTGTTTAGGGCATGCAGTTAAGTTGTATAAAAGGTTAAGGTTTTCTTGCTATTTAAAAATCCCATTGTTGGTAATTGTGAAAGCTTGTGTCTGTTTTAAGAAGTCGGTGGTGTTGCTCTCTACTTTCTGGTATGCTCTCATTGTTAAACGCATGATGTATTGGTGTACAATGACACCATATGCTTATTTGTATTTTTGTTAAATGTAGAGGTTAGAGCTATGAAGAGAGGAGAGTAAAAATAGACTGGGAAGTGTACCTTGCCTGATTGAGACAAATTACCTTTTCTGATGAAACAGGGGCGTGAATACAGACCCTCTGACCTATGAATTGTTTGGAAATATTTATTATAAAAAATGATCTCTCTTTTTTCATTAGTCTAATTGGGATGCCTATTAAGTGGTATTCGGGAGACCTTGCTTAAATTAAAACAGGAGTTCTTGCATTAATTAAGGCTGAAGAACATATTCTTATTAATGTGGACCACAAAGAAAAGCTCATGAGTTGCTTTGAACGGCAAGTGGGGGAGAGTATTTGTATTATTGTTTGTTCTGTCGCTTTCTTATTGAAAAACCCCATAAAGAATCAATTCAAAACAGAGGAATCACTACATACTTGGAAATCTTCAGGGTCTTTTTTGTTTTTTTGTCATGTCTAGTTTGTTAGGACTTATGTTGGTCAGTGGGGTGCCAATGTGAATTTAATGAAATTAAGATTTTCCCCTCAAAAACCAAAAATAAATATTTTTCCTTGGCCCATTTCCTATTACCATAATGCAACCCACCAAAAAAACCTCTGCAATGCAAGAAACAGTAAACGTGTGTATTATGATAGTAGTAGTGTTGTAATGTCTTTAAGGCAGTGATTTAAATAAGCAAAAATCTGAGACTTAACACTGAGAAGAATAGGAATTTAAAAAAGAAAAAAAACTCAGATAAAACATCCAAACACACTGCAGTAATGAAAATGTTGGTAATTGTTATAAAGCTATAAAATTTTGCAAATGATCATAAAACATTATTTTGTATTCATACAAAATATTTTTTCTGACTTTTGAGGTTAAATATTACCTTTTTGTAGCAGTTTTGTTACCCTTTTTATTGTAACTAAAAATCTGAAACTGAAACTTTTGTATCAGTCAGGTGATTTTACATCTTATAATCGTAAAGGAGCATTGTTTGTCACTCTATTCATGTTTCTTTGCTTCTCTCTTGTTGTTACACCTCATAATCCAGTTCAATGGAGACCCATGCTAACTCCAAACAACTCCTCCTCATTAAACCTTATACTGAGGCTAGAGATGAAACCGAACCCATTCAGATCAGTGATGTACAAGCTATCCCAAACAAGGAAAACATAAAGGAGGATGGGTCAGAGGTTCTTGGAGCTGACAAATGTGACCCAGACGAGGTGAAGGATGACACAGTGGAGGCTGCAACCAATGAAGTGTCAGTTGAGGAATCACCCAAGAGCCTTCCCTCTCACTCACCCATCAGCCCCCTTTCTGCCCTCACAGATGAAGGTGGCGTAACTCCCTCGGATTTTCTTTGTAAAACTGATGGAATAGAGTCTACGAACACTGACTCGCAACTGGAACCTCTCACTCCATCCAAGGTCCTTGAGGATGACGCCACTGAGAACCCCCAAGTGGAGATGGATGGTTAACTGCAACCCGGTACAAACAGAACCGAGGATCTCTTAAAGCATCGCAAGACTCTAGAAGCAGCAGAGTTTCTTGCTGACTCATTCCCCCTCCTTTTTTTTTTTTTTTTTTTTTTTAAAAAAAAAAACAAGCGTTAATAGGAGCTCTTTTTCTGACTCCAAAATGAAATGAAAGCATACTGTGCTAAAATATGACTTTAAAATCTTATACGAGTACATTATTTCTGTACTTATGTAAGGTTTGTAAAGAAGCACCCTCTAGCTTGAAATTGGGTTGCAAAGGCAGCAATGTGAATGTTCTTCGATACTTTTCGATTGTTTTGAAGTCCGTCTGTCCACATTTGTGGTGTCTGTTTGGACTCTACTGATGATCACAGAGCAGAGACATAACAGTATCCAACTTGGAACTTATTCCCACATCTGCCTTTTCAAGTGGTGGTTTTCATAGGATAAAGAACAAGTTCAGCAGTTTCTCGGTATACTGTATTTAGGAATGATAATATGCTTCCTGATTAATTTTTTTTTTTTTTTTTTTTTAGATTGTGTTTAATGTATTGTTATGTACTTTATCTGGATAAGACCCTGCATTGGGAATCATTTCTCATATTCAGACTGAAAGCATTGTAGAAATCCCATTAATTTGTCTTAATCAGTAATAAACTTTTATATCATATTAACTTGAGATCTGTTATTTATGGCGATTCACAAAAAAAATCTCTGCCTTGGTCAAATTTCATGTTTGGTCTTTAGGGCTTGATTTGGTGAAGAGCACCCTCTTGTGGTATTATTCTGTTTAGTTCAATAAACAATAGTGTTGGGAAGACTCGTTTATGCCAATAGGTTGTTTCAAACAGGTCTTTTCAAAGAACATGTTAACAAAAAGATTCTGTGATTCTAACAAACACATTGACATTGAATGACTGCAGTATAAAATGTCTCTAAAAGTATTTGGACACTTAAAGAAATAGTTCATCCAAAAGTGATTTTTTTCTTTTCTGTGGAACACAAGCCCATATAATGAAAGTTAATTAGGGTTAAATTGTTTAATATCGTTCAGTTTTGCTGTTCAATTATTATTTTTAATTACTCTGCAGTAGAAAGAAATGTAAACAGTTTTAGAACGACACAAGGGTGAATAAATGACCCTTTTTTCACAACTATCCCACACCTTAAAAAAATTGTCATACACATTCATGCAAATCAAGCCAAGCAGTGCAGTATTTATATATAAAGAAAGATCTCAAGCTCACTTAAAGCAATAAATAAAAATTTAATTAATAATAGAAAAATAAGTAAAAACAGGACTTACCACAAGCTTTTGCTAGCCCTTGTAGTTCTAGATTTGTCAGAATGAACTGAGGTGCACTTCAACAATGTAACACTGAAACTTGCATATATTGTTAAAGGAACAGACAATCATGTAACTAAGCAGATTTAATGTGTAGAGATTATTAAAAAAAAGATCATTTTAATATGATGGGGTTTGTTAATTGAAAAGGATAATTGTCCCACAGTAAATTATGTATAGTAATATTTTAAATAGAGGATACAGAAAACAGTAGGTTCAGTGTAAAATTTAGAGAAAGGAGGGAATAACCTTAAAAATAAAAATGCTCTCTTCTTGGCAAGCTGAGAACTGAGCTGACGGCTTCACTGAGCTCTCTGGTTTAAGAGTGAAGCGCTTATCTTTTTTCCCCACATAGTTTTTTTTTTTTTTTTTTTCCATTTGTGTTATTTGTATTGATTGATTGTTTGTGGAGGTGGCTGACATATACATTGTCCTGTTGAAGCAACAGCCAAAATCATGTAATGCTATGCAGGTTTAATGACTGCTTCTTTCTATTGTTTTGAAATATAACCTAAAAAGGTTTTGAATAGAGGAGAAAACATAGCATCGTAGTTAAAGGCAATGTTTATTTTCTGAATAAACTGGAAAAGAAGTAAAAATGCAAGATAGAAGGTACTTACAGAAGATTCTGTGCTTCATGGCCACAGCCTGCACTGGACATGGGTGCTCCCTGGAGCGAAGAGATAAGACATGTGCTCCAGGAAAGGACTGTGTAGGACAGAGGACTGGGGCTTCTGTTACCTCAGATGGTAAACAGAAGAGGAAAACCAGAGGACATGGCTGACATGCTCATATTGATATGGATTTGATAGTTGAAGACCAAAAAATTAAGCAACACTACCTTTGTGAAATCTATATCTGTAAAACTCTGTGAAAGAAATTGAAAGAAGAGACAAGTTAAGTAAACACATAAAAGCCTGGAGGCTGGTTATCTTAGTTTTCTCAAATTCAGATTTTTTTTTTTTTTTTTTTTGCAAAGTGGCAGTTCATCAGAAGAGGCAAAAAGGGCTGAGATCTTCCTTGAAAATATATTCCACTCATTACTAAACTGAACAATCAGAATAGATATTCAACTGACACAATATTGTTTGCATCTGTCCAAAATTTTGCCAGTATGGGCATAATGGAGACTAAATGAAATTTGCTTCTATCTGCATATGCAACCATTCACTGTCAGAGACAACCATAAGCCAGTCAGCTTTCAGTATCACTTTAATGTGTCATCAGATCTATTGGCTGGTTAATGAAAAGATCTTAAAACAAGAGCAAATGAATGAGAGGTCCTATGTATCCAAATTATCATCTCGCAGAGACAAGATGATCTGTACAGGGCCCTCCATTTATGAATAAATGTTTATTATAGTCTGTGTTTGGCACTGCAAGATTTGTTCCACTGTTTTTACTTTACATGTGACATAAGTGTTGTATTGATGAAGAGATTAATACGCCAGCATTAAGTATCAAGAATATGATATCGTCTGAGTGCCAGTTTATCTCATTATACAGAGAATGTCGGTCTAAACACACACACTGGCACCACATTACCCAGCTTAAACAAAGTATTCTTGGATTACCAAAAAAATACAGATCATCAAACATACTCATGATCAGGGCCATAGCTAGAGTATGTGGGCCCCCTCTACTGAAATCACATTCCAGGCAGGGGTGGCCCTTTGTAAAATTGCCGCCCCCCCAGAGTCAGGGGCCACTACAATTGTCACCACCTTTCTCCCCACTGGCAAGGCCTTGCTCAAGATCACTCGCCAACTTGCTACAAAATGCATGATGCATCTATAGCCACCAAAGTAATCTGGCATTCGTAATAGCTACTGTCAACAAAGAACCACATGGCGATCAAAAAACTCATGAGTTTGTGAATGATGAGAAATCTGTTTTGTTCATTATAAACTGGACATGTCGCCTAATTGAAACACAAGGAGTGACTAGGCATTTTTAATTTTGTACCCATTTACATCTCTGTTTTACCTTCATACTAATGTTTATGACAAACAAGTGCTTTTTATCCATTTATATTTGCAGCTTATACATAAAAGGGAGCAAGTGAAGATGCGGATCATAGTGAGGCAAACAACTTGTTATTATCAATCACAACTGACCTGTCAATCAAGATTTTACAATAATAATAATAATAAAAAAAAACAATTTATACATTTCTGATACAGGCCATAATTCACTAGTTGTAGGGCCTGATATATTAGCAAAACTGCATTTCCTCTACACTAAAAGCACAGAGGAAAAACTGCTCATCAAGCCTCTTCACAGGGTCGTTAAAGTAAAGTTTTCGCTCCATAAATCAAAATTCTCAATTCAAGTCTGTCAGCTCAACCGATTCATTGAACAGACTCGATTAAAAAAATAAACAATTAACAAAATACACACACACACCGCGAAAGAAAAAAACAACTTTATAAATATAGTCAGTGTGTTTTGTTTCATTTTGATTACAACAAAAACCGTTATTTATGCAAATATTGTAAAATAATATTTATGAACATATGACTTTTATATGAAACCTTTAGCGGAAATGACGTTAATTTCAAAATGGCGACGCACACACGCTCCTGTGTGTACATATAGCGCTTTACCGTAACCTTGCAACTGTTACCTGCTGGTTTGCGAAATTGATTTGTATAATGAATATAAACTGGACGCGTGATTGGAAAAAATGTCACAACTGTCTCGACTGAAGTTATCGTGAAATAATAGAATGACTGCTGCGTGCTTATCCGTTAATCGAGGAGTGACGGTTTTGTGTTTTGCTAGCGGTTAAAGATAGTTTGTGTCATTCATGAAACCTTACATTAAAGGATGTGGAACCTAAACTATTTAAAATTCATAGATCAGGGACGTTTACTGTCTCAAGGACTTTGTAGCAACTGCATCGCACGTCTTCGTCAATATGACGGCAGCCATAGAAGAGGCTTATTTCTGTTAAGCAGGAATAAATCTTTTGTAACTCAAATACAATCTGCTTCAAAACCACCCTGGAGAGTGTTGTTCTTTGGAAGTGATGATTTTGCATTGGAATCATTGAAACGGCTTCATGTTTCTCGGTAATGATATCCAGTTTGTTATTGCATTACTATTTGTGCTAATAAACATACTGCATTATGATGTGACTGCTTTTCATTTTGTAGAGATGACACAAAAGCTGGAGTTATAGGTTCACTTGAGGTTGTGTCGCTGTCCAGAGATGCTCCAGTCAGAAAGTATGCAGAGCAGCACAGACTTCCTCTTCACCACTGGCCAGATGTGGACTTAAGTGCACAGTTTGATGTTGGTGTGGTGGTGTCATTTGGCTGTTTAATCAAGGAGAACATCATCAACAAAATGCCATAGTAAGTCATTAGAATTCAGGGAAAAGCATGACTGGACGGGTCCTGTCCCATTTGTGTCTGTAGTCATTGTGTGCTTTTTGAAATGTTTTAATATGCCCTCAGCCCATTATAGACCATAATTTGTTTGATTTTTGTCTCTCAGCGGGATCTTGAATGTGCACCCTAGTCTGTTGCCACGCTGGCGAGGACCTGCTCCAATCTTTCATACGATTCTACATGGTGACAGTGTCACAGGAGTGACTATCATGCAAATAAGACCCAAGAAGTAAATGACCTCTATATGAAAGTCACAGAAAAGATATTTCTGTATATTTCTCTTCCAATTATCAAGTCTTTTATTTTTATGGTTTTATTTTATATTGTAGATTTGATGTGGGCCCCATTCTTCAGCAAGAGCTGTACGAGGTTCCAAAGAACTGCACTGCTGATGAGCTCGGGGCCACTTTAGCAGTTGTGGGTTCTGAAATGGTAACTTACCCCCTCCTCTTAACATATTTTACACCTGTAATTAAGTGCTTCTTGTGTATATTGTGTATCATTTGTAGAAATTCTGGGTGATTTATTATTATTATTATTATTATTTTTAATTTTAGCCTATGGTGATTCCTTTTCATTTATATATTTAGCAGAAACTTTTATGCAAAAACACTTCTGTTCAAAAGTTTGGGTGCAGTAAGATTAAAAAATAAAATAATAGAAAATAATACTTCTACTGAGCAGACACAATAAATTGTTCAAAAGTGACAGTAAAGACATTTATACTTTTTTTTTCCTTGAAAAAATGCTATTCTGAACTTTCTCTTCATCGAAGAATAATGAAAAGTATCAGTTTCCACAATAATATTAAGCAGCACACCTATTTTCAGCATTGATAATAAGAATAAATGTTTCTGGAAAACCAAATCAGCATATTAGAAGGATTTCTGAAGGATCATGTGTCACTGAAGAGTGGAGTAATGACTGCTGAAAATTCAGCTTTGCTTCACAGGAATAATAACATTTTTAAAATATCTTAAAATAGAAAAGTTATTTTAAAATTGTACTAATATTTCCCAATATTACTGTTTTTACTATATTTTTTTAATAAAAAAAATGCAATCTTGGCAAGCAAAAGAGACCTTTTTCAAAAACATTCAAAAATCTTCTTGAACTTTTGAACTGTAGTGTACATTGCATTCATGAAATACACTTCCTCGATTCTTGCATTTCCTTGAAAACACACCCATGACCTTGGTGTTGCTAGTGCCGTGCTCTACTGCTAGAACTACAGTAATACTCAATAATATTACAGGAACACTTAGAGATACAGGAACGATTTGTTTATTTATAAATTAATTGTCAAAGGGATTGCTTATGCACTACACATTAACACTATCTGGCATGAAATCAAAAGGTTCATTCACTTGAGTTGTTTTAAAACTTCTGTCTCATTTTTAAATCAACAGTTGATGGACACTCTAAAACAACTACCAGAACGGATAGCAAACAGAAAGGAGCAGCCTAAGGAGGGAGCATCATTTGGTAAGTGTGTTCTTTAGGTAATGACCAAAACACAAGAGTCAGCAAATTCTGAAGAATAAAGCACTCATTAGGTCACCATGTGAGAATAAACAGATGAACAACATTTAATACAACATCTACTTTACTGCTTCCAGCCCCTAAAATCAGTTCCAGAATGGCCTGGATAATATGGGAAGAGCACAGCTGTGACTACATTGATCGATTGTTTCGAGCTATTGGATCTCGGGTAGGAATAAAGAGATCCTAAGAAATGTACATTTACATCAGTTATGCTTTAAAGAGCATTAAACACAGTGTTTGTTTTTTTCTCGATCAGATTCCTTTGAAAACAATGTGGATGGGCAATCCCATCAAACTTCTGGACTTTGTTGGCAAATGCAATGTGTCGTTTACAGGTAAACAGAGTTGGTTAGTTGGTGATTTTGTGGTATTGGCTGTGGCTGATTGACTAAGGGCATTTTCACACCTTGCTAATGACCCAATGAACCAAGCTATATCATAGTTCATAATGGGAAATGTATTGCATAAAAAGCAGCAGTGTCTTAATTTTGTGGGTGAACAAATTACTTATCACACTTGAAAAACCAAAGAGCTTTATCTAAAACACTGTCTTCATCTAAAAAATGTCACTGTTCTTTTCTGAAACGGGTGCATTGCAATCTTAATCATTTATCTTGATGGATGATCCCAGGTAGGAGTTTTATGCACATGTGACTTGCAAAAACACATTGTGGGTACACTGTGAAATGTTGCATTCTGAAAATGTACTGAACCAAGGAAATAATGCAACATTGTAACCTTTTAGGTCCCTGTTTCAGAACAAAGCAAATATTCTGCAGGTCTGAAAGTGTCCTAACTACGTTTGTTCACTGGAAAAAAGTGATCTCACTTTCTTTCATGTTTCTTTGCAGCTGCCCCTTATTTATCTTCAGTGCCAGGGTCTGTCCATTATCAGAAAGAATCCAATACTCTACTTGTCCGCTGCAAGGTATGCACATGGATTTAAGAAATGTTACCACATACACAAGTTCACTAGCACAGAAGAAAAATGCTCAAGGCCAATCAAACCGCTAGAGGCCTGCCACTTTGTTGGTGTGGATGTACAATGTACAGCGAGTTTTTTCCTTCAGCTATTCCTATCTTTTTAATGATCACAGTGCTGATCTCTGATCTGCTGTCAATCCCCTGCTCTCCAGTTTCCATAGAAAATTAATCTGAAAGCACCACTTATGAGGCACTCACTTTGTGTCAGTATTTTAGTACTTTAGTACTGTATTATTTAATATTGCTATTAAACTTTTTATTTCAGTTTTCAGCTAGTTGCCAAGGCAACATTTCATTTCATTCAAGTTTTTCCATCAAATATTTGAATTTTATTTCAGCCTAATTTCTATTAACAAAAACAATTTTAATGGTTTTAGCTGTAGTTTACAAAAACAATGCGTGTACCAGATGTGCTTTATATTATGCTGTATTTCACACATCAGTTCTAAATTGTATCAGTGTTGATATCAGAAGAACAGTGTTGTTTTTAACATTTGCTACACAGTTAACATTATGTAACAATTTGCCTTCAGTGTAGTTCATGTTGCCTTTTTCATTACTACTTTTTTTTAAAGGATGGATGGGTTGGATTCAAAGCAGTGAATTTCAAGAAAAGGCTGTCAGCGGCAGATTTCTTTAATGGTTATCTCCATCAGAGCGTGCTGAAGAAATCTCCCTCCACAAACACCTGTCTGTTCCAGAGTTATAAAGAGACTCATTTTCCTGGAGGACATGACAATAACATGCTACTGCGGAATAACACTTCATTTTGAAACCTGACTTTATTGCAATCATGAATAATAACATATAATCATATAAACTGTCATGTCATTGAAAACATTTTGTCTGTTTTAAGACAGAGTTGTATTTAATAATGGGCTGTATGTTTGCAGAACTCTGCACATTTGTATAGCCGTGACATGAATGAATGTGAATACAATACAATTATTTTGGAGATGTTAATTTAAATGGTTGTTCTGTTTGATTTAGACTCACTGACCAGCTACGCAAGAATTCATTATGATTGGTTTTTGTCTAAAATATTAGTTTTATCAAGAGAAAGCACTTTTTAATACTCAAAAAAATATTGAGGCGAAGCGAGTCTCTCTGCTGCCACGTAAGTCCCGCCCTGTTATCGCCTCATTCGTTAGTCGCGGCTGTCTGTCTGCAAACCCTGCTCTCTCATTGGTTGAAAGCTTTGTTTATCTTTGCGTCCGATGTCAAGTTCGGTTTCATTTACAACCTGTCAAATCCGAGGACAGCTGTGAAACCCTCAACACCGCCTCGCTATCACGTAGTAAGTCATCACTAGAAAATGCCGTAAATGTCCGTATTTTTGCATGAAACCAAAGAGCTGTAATATTGCCCAAACTAAGTTTAATTAGCTTCCGTTGTCATTCAGTTCTCTTAATAGCTGAAGAAAAGTGTCTTGTTTACGTTGAGCTAACGAATAGCCATATTGCTAGCTAGCGAGCCTACACAACCTACTCACGACTTCTCTTGAATATTTATAAATGGAAAGCGGCAAGAAATTAAATGAATTGTATTTATCCCCCGTTGCACTGTTTAGGGTTTCATTAGGCTTGTTTGTGTTGTTCTGTTCGTTTGCTCATGTTATAATAGGAAAGTCAGTGCAGTGTTCATTGGTATAAAGATTTGAAACTGTTACCTAGTAACCTGATACGTAGATTGTGCTGTCACAGTTACACATGTGTAATACTGTTTTTAGACATTAGCCAAACACGTTTTATGTGTAATGTAAAATATCATAGACGTTGACTTTCCTCATAAACTGATCAACATACGTGTCAGATTTAGTTATCAAAAACCGCATAGACAGTATATAACGTGTTCTGTGAGAATACAGCTAATGCATGGCTTATGGCCAAGTTGTGTTAGAGTTCCTCGAGCAATTGAACAGGTGTAAATAGGGGATTTTAAGCGTCTAATACTTCTGAACTTCTAATACTTTGTGCAGCAGAAGGATAATCGAGGTAAGTATGGAACCAGCTTTACCCAAAATAACATCTGTGCCAAGAATGGATTCATACTGTGGTCAAAGGGAAATTACTGAATTGTTTCAGTTTATTTGCTCTCAAAGAATTTGTCTTTGTTCATTTTATTTTCTCAAGTATCTCTGTGATAAATGTCTTTGGAAAAGTGAACATGTATAGTTTGGGGCTTACAGTGTTACAATCTAGATTTAAAACTGTTCTCAATCTTGTATTCTTGATATGAGGTTTCTCAGGCTTATTAAATCTAATTATTTTACAGGTTTATTGAACTGTTCGGAATTGTTCAGGCTTGCTACCACCTTCATTGTGTTACCTGGTTGATTTAGTAAAAAATGTATGACTTTGTTGTATGAGGTTTAGTAAAATGAGATCCGGGGGGTTATTCTTCTTGTTTAGAGACTAAACAGAAACTGTAATCTAAGTAAAGGTCATTTTATATAATTTATAGTCTATATGTTTGTCAGTTAGCTGACGTGAAGGATTGATTTTGCAGTGTGGTTACAGTGGCACAAATGTATTTTCAATCTGAGAACAGAGCTCTGTGGTTAGTCTGGACTGGAGAATTTGCTGACGTGAAGGCAGGAGCTGTAACATGAGTGCCAGCATGATAATTAAGCAATATGACACAAGCAGAAGTGCTGTTGTTTTAAGTTTTCAAAAAAGCTAGTTAGCTCATATATTTCTTTTCTGCCAATGAAAATAGTTTCATGAGAAACCAAAGCATCAAACTTTGGGTGTCACAAAGCAGTGAAAAACAAAATAAACAAACAAACAGATCGTAATAAATATTAATAAATAAATTATTAGGAAATAGATATTAGCACAGCCATGATAACTCGCATAACTCCACCTGAATCCGATTCGCAGCTGTGCTGATATTCAAAACAGTCTACATGTTTGTGTGAATTTGCTTAAAGGGATAGTTCACTCAAAAAATTTAAATTCTTTCATCAGTTACTCACCATTGTGTCGTTTGAAATCCAAAAGACTTTCACTTATCTTCGAAACACAAATTAAAATTTGTAAAGACATCATAAAAGTAATCCATATGAATTGAGCTGTTTAATCCAAGTCCAAAAAACAATCGCTTTATATAATGAACAGATTTAATTTAGTCTTTTTACTCACATAAAAACAATGGTCAGTGCACATCCAACACTCTAAAAAAAAAAAAAAAAAAAGTGCTATATAGCACTAAAAGTGGTTATTTGGCTCGTAATCATAGGGGAACCGCTTTTGGTGCTGTAGAGCACCAAATCTTGGTGCTTCAGTGGTTCTTCACCGGTTCTTTGGCATGACTGAGGGGCTATATAGCACCGCTACCATATACAGAACCTGTTAAGCTCCTGTATGGTTCTTCCGTGGTTCTTTGGGGTGATTAAGGTGCTATAAAGCACCACTGCCGTACAAAGAACCTGTTAAGCCCCTTTAAAGGTTCTTTACGAGCCAAAGAACTACTGTTGGTGCTGTGTAGCACCATTTTTGTTGAAGAAATACAGTGCAATATGGCACCTCTGATGGTTCTACATAGCACCATTTGACAAAGGTGCTGTATAGCACCTTTAAAGATATGGTGCTATATAGCACCAAAAGTGGTTCCCCTATGATTACAAGCCAAGAACCACTTTTAGTGCTATATAGCACCAAAAAGTGAACAACAACTTATCACTGGTTAACTGGAAAGCCACAGGAAACTTTTTCCTTGAACCAAGTTGGTTCTCGTGGAGGCTCAACCATACTTGCATGCCACACAAGCACAAGTACAAACCCTTGGCTCTTGCATGTCAAGCACATTTGAGGTAGGACTGAGCAATATTAAAGTAATAAGCCACATTATACGGTGAATTTAGAACAACTAGGCACAATGCATAGATCCATGCATTAGGTCTTAAGGTGACAGCAGCTTAATATACTTGCTGCTGTGTGTCCTTAATGTTAATCACAAAAGACAGAAAATATCACTTACTGCTCTTGACTGAAAATCTTTTGTAGTTTTTGTACAAATTACTTTATATTTAATTCCTACAGTAAAGACTGTATGTAGTGTTTCATTGTTACATTTGACATTCAATTTTTGTGGTATTTCTTAATTGAATGCTACTGTTAAATAGACCTACTGTACTTGAACAATTTAAGGCACTTTTTGTATATTGTATTCATTCTGTTGTTTGTAATTTGCATCTTTTAGGGAAATGAATTTGGGAAATTAGGGAAGTTAGTTTGTCTGCAGTCACTCTACTGTTCTGTAACTTACAAAATGGTTGAAATAGAATTGTGAGAAGATTGTGGATTGTGATCCTGCCTGAAAAAAAAAAAAGAAAAAAGATTTTTGCAATATCACTTACCCCTAATTTGAGTTTCCGTTTAGCATATCTGATGTGCTCTATGTATGTGCATTGATAAATGTTTATATGTGAATAAAAGCCTAATTCGTTCATCATATAAAATCTGTTCATCATATAAAGTGATCAGAAGACTTGTATTAAACCGCTCAATTCACCTGGATTACATTTATGCTGTCTTTATGAACTTTCTGAAGCATCAAACCTTTGGTGGAATGGACTTGCAGTGGAGGGACAGAAATCTCTAAGGTTTCATTAAAAACATCTTCATTTGTGCTTCGAAGATGAATGAAAGTCTCATGGCCTTTGAATGACATCAGGGTGAATAATTGATGACAGAATCTTCATTTTGTGTTACTTTAGTGTAAAGGAATTTTAGTATAAATTGTATAAGGACTGCAGTCAGTGACCGTCACCCAATGCCTTTCAAACTAAAACAAACATAAGTCCTGACACAGAGATCACTATTTATATGTGCACTGATTGGATCACTTATTGATTAAGCATGTGTGTTTGTTTTTGTAGGAATGAAGATGCTTTTTTTCATCCTTCAGTTCACTCTTTGAGGATCTTGTTATGAAACCTGGAGAAAGATCCTCTCTCATATAAACTGACAAATATCAACCTTAGGAAGAATGAACTTGTGTTATCAGTCCATCACTTTACATCCTTCTCAATAACTATTTACCTGCACTTTGGCAGGCCTCATTCAGCCTCTCCTCTACCTCTCTAACTCACATTCACACGCTTTGCCAGTGACCCACCGCTGCTCCTGCAGGCTGGGTACGGAGCTGGTCTGGCCGCGTGCCTCTCCAGCTCTGTGTGTTAGTGTGAGATGGCGCGGCAGGAAGCAGAGGGTCGCTGCCGCTGTGGACTGTAATGTCAGAGCCCAGCAGCCCCGGCGAGAGCCAGTGCGGCGCTCCCAGATTCTTCGTGGGCTGCGCGGAGGATGAGAGCGAAGGCCTGGACGACTACGCCAGCATGAGGACAGACATGGAGCTGTACGAAGACGACCTGGAGGATGACTCGGTACGAATGGAGTGCAGTTTGATTACATGCCTGGTCTAATAGAGGGATTTTGCACAAAGTCCTTCACATACTTGGAGATTTAGTAGTTAGAGAACAGAAGAATGTAAAAAAAAAAAAAAAAAAAAAGTTTTCAGCAGTCATTACTCCAGTCTTCAGTGTCACATGATCCTTCAGAAGTCATTCTAATATGCTGATTCGGTGCTCAAGAAACATTTCTTATTATTATCAATGTTGAAAACAGTTGTGCTGCTTAATATTTTTTGTAGAAACTTGTTTTTTCAGGATTCTTTGATTAATAGAAAGTTTAAAAGAACAGCATTAATTTATAGAAATCTTCTGTAACATTATAAATGTTTTTACTCTCACTTTTAATCAATTTAAAGTATTAATTTCTTAAACAAAAGTTTTTTACTTTTGAATTGTAGTGTAGAACTACTTTCTTTTACTTTTTACCACAAATCAAGTGTGTTGCTTAGAAGACAACGGCACCATTACTAATCTGAAGATGTCCAGTGGCGAAGTGCTGTGCGACAGTCATCAAAAGTGCTTCATGGCCATGCAGTTACAGAGAGTTAATCAATACACTTGGAATTTCAAACAGCCTGATTTAAAAAAAATAAACAATGCCTTGGCTTAACCTTTTTAATATTTTAGATTTTGATATAATTCGGGGCTGTTTTTGTTATGCAGTATGTCTCAGGTCATTCCTGGGATTCTCCAGAAATTTTTGAAAACCCCTAAAGTGTTCTTTCAACATCTGTACACACAAGTATGGCAACTCATATGCAGTCTTACTGCAGAGTTTGACATGTTTAGGTAGATACCGATATGTCTTATTTAAATTCTTGCATTTTCTCTTAAGCCTCCAGAGCGTCAGATCGTGGTGGGGATTTGCTGTATGATGAAGAAATCCAAGTCCAAACCCATGACTCAGATCTTGGAGCGTCTTTGCAAGTTTGAGTACATCACAGTGGTCATCTTTCCAGAGGACGTCATACTCAATGAGCCGGTGGAAAAGTGGCCACTCTGTGATTGCCTGATCTCATTTCACTCTAAAGGTTTGTCATGTGCTTGTGTCCTTTTGAGCTGGTTGTAGATCGGGTCTCTCCACCGAAGTCTTAACCGTACAATAAGTCAATAAAATCAAGAAGCAGCTTTATGGAAGGGGTCTCATGTTCATTTACCAAGCATTCCTGCATCATTAACTAGTCTAATGAGACACAATGAAGGTACGGTCACACTGGCAACATTTCTGCAAATTTTTGTAATCTGCGATCTGCATTTTGCCCTCATATGAAGTTCCCAATCGCGTGGATTCCTATTGAAATGACTGGATTTTTGCCTGTGAAAATATGCCAAACAATGAATTTGTCCTTTGGTGCGCAAATATGCCTGATAAGCAGTCTACAAATTTATTTACCGGTGTCTTTGGCAAGTCATTTTTATATTATAATGGCCGATCTACCAATTCTAATATTTTCTCTCAAATTAGGTTTCCCCTTGGATAAGGCAGTGAGTTACGCAAAACTTCGCAACCCGCTGCTCATCAATGATCTTAATATGCAGTATTACATACAGGATAGGTATTAGCATATTCTTCAACCACAGTTTTGCATATTATCTCTCATATTTACATACATTTCAGCATCCTGTATGATACCTGAATAAGGCTTTTCTGTAATTTTTTTTAAATCATATTTAGGAGGGAAGTATATCGTATCCTGCAGGAGGAAGGGATAGATCTGCCACGCTATGCTGTGTTAAACCGCGACCCTGACAAACCTGATGGTCAGTCAAAGCTTTTTTTCAAATATACAAACATTATTTTGGATTTTTTTTCCTGATATGTTTTTATAGAGCTGTCTATTAATGTTTAATTGCTTATTTATTTGTTATACAATAGTGAAGTAGAAACCTTAATCTTAGCAAAGTGTCCTGCTTTGTCTCTGCTCTGATTTATTTTAGTCTCTGAGTAAATATAGCCCCTCACGTAGAGCAATTTCAAGTGTTTTACAGGCCAAAGATACAAGTATTGCTCTGAGGCCTGTGATGTGACCGTCTGGAATCCAATGAGCCATTATGTTCTTGGCAGCTATGACAGTTCCCTGAGGACCTGAATAAATATATCCGACTCTAAACAGATGACAATCAAAGTGCTATATTTACCCAGTTATAAATCCATATAATGGTCATATTTCAGATGATGACTGTGTTATCTGTGTATCTGCTCAGATATTGTTTCTCTTCACTGTAATGCTGTTTTGATTGGCCTTTCCTTCTTGTGTTTTGTCATAGAGTGTAACCTGGTTGAGGGAGAAGACCAAGTTGAAGTTAACGGCGAAGTCTTTTTAAAACCCTTTGTAGAGAAGCCAGTTTCTGCTGAGGACCATAATGTGTACATCTACTACCCAACTTCAGCTGGAGGAGGCAGCCAGCGTCTCTTTAGAAAGGTCTTTTAGCAACGACTTCCTGTTATCTATGCCATAGAGCTTGAATTGCATCCCTCTCAGTCACACAGGCACATAATTTGTTGTTGGGAATGGTCGAAACACACAAAGAAGAGCATGCTGACATTTTGTTTTGGCATTCCCTGTCAGCTGTTAAAAATAGACATAATTGCAGAGTTTATCAGTGTATTTAGTCAGTGTTTGGAACACTACTAACATGAGTAGTGTTTTAGCAGTTCATTCATTCATTAAAACATATGATTTACCAACCAGAGTTATAGAGTGCTGCAGGAAATTCCTAAAACCAGGAAACAAGTTTGCATTTTTGAACTTCCTGTTCCATCTACCCAAAGTCAGTAGGTCCTTTGAATGGGTTTTAGGTTAAATGCCTGAAAAAAGGTCTGTGGCTAAATGGGACTACATTGGACATTAGAAGTCATCTGCTCATTAGTCCACATTTACATCCTCACTTTGTTTGTGATCTTCCTAACTATTCTGCTATTGCTACTGTAACTCAAACTTTTTCCAAGTTTTTTAATTAGATCCATAGATTTTGGAAAAAAAAAGTCATGTGACCATGGTGTTGTTCATTTACAGTATATCCTACCTGTAGCTTTTTACTTCTGGTGATTGTATTTAGGCTTAAAAAACATTCATAAAAGTTTTTCATTTGGGAATATTATTTTGATGCACAAAACATGTAAGAAGCATAAACTTATGTTGGCCACAGAGCTTATTTTCTGCATTAATTTCAAAAGCCAATGGAAAAGCCAGTGGCTTTTTGTCGAGGGAACCAGGTATTGCTAATTCATGGGTTGACTTAATAAATTACGTCATCCCTGCAGCACTCATGTTCTATGTTGTCTCCGTATTTTGCATCTTCTATTATGTCGCAAAATAAACTATTAAAGCTGAAGTATCTTTTTTTTTTTTTTTTCTTTGGATTTTTTAAAATACTATAACAGTCGCAGGGTCAGTTGAGTAAGCCATCTGTATGTTAACTCCCTGAAAAGTTTAACTGAAAGTGTGGCTAGAACTTTGCTTTGTTTTTTGAGCATCTCGACCAGCCTGACACACTGGCACAACCAATGCTGTGAGTTTGGGGCAGAGCAGTGTTTATTCGACCAATAGCAGATAGGGATAGTGTTCATGAAACTTTTGCAAAATATTCCATTTGGTAACGTTAGTGTCACAGCAATTACACTTTGCAGCTTTAAATTTGGTTGTTTATCACTGTGTACTTGATTCAGTTATGTACATGATGGTGGATTTTAATTTTTATTAGTTGTATTAGTATAAATTTGTGTTTGGTGCTATTACCTTAATTGTTTTATAGCTTAAATGGTTATATTTACTTGAAATGGTTTCATAATATCTTCCTAGCATTGCCTACAGTGAAATGAACTATAGTTAACAAAACTGTATACAAAACTGTGAATACTGCACCTAATGCACAATGTTGAGTAAATAATTTGAGTGTGGATGTGTCTCTGTTTCAGATTGGGAGCAGAAGTAGTGTTTACTCCCCAGAGAGCAGTGTGAGGAAAACTGGCTCCTATATCTATGAAGAGTTCATGCCAACTGATGGCACAGATGTGAAGGTACTAAATAATTTAGCATCTTCTTTACCCAGGGATTGCATAACCCTGTTTCTCTTGATCTATATAGAGCAAAGTTTTATTTTGTTTAGTTCAATTGTAAATTTGCTATTTTTAGAGGTGCAGCAACATTTCTCAGACAGGTTGGTGTCTTAGAATCAGTTCTTATTCATCTTGTTACGCTGTTTCCCTGGAAACTGATGCTATTTGTAAAAAGTCTATGTCCTTTTTTTTTTGTTTATAGCTTTCCTTTGAACATCAGATGAATATGTTATTTTTTCCTTTTGTGCGTGTTTGTATTGTTACAGGTGTATACAGTAGGGCCAGATTACGCTCACGCAGAGGCTCGTAAGTCCCCTGCTCTCGATGGGAAAGTTGAGCGAGACAGTGAAGGCAAAGAAATCCGCTACCCAGTCATGCTCACTGCCATGGAGAAGCTTGTGGCCCGTAAAGTGTGTCTGGCATTCAAGGTCAGATGGGCTGTTCGTTTCTTGGTTTCTTGAAACAGAAGTACAGAATGAAAATGTTTCTGATAGATTACATTTTCTGGGCTTCAGAGTTTAAGGCATTTTTTTCTTTCAGCTCCGTTAAACCTGTTCATATTGATTTTATTCTCAAAAACGTATTTCACTCTAGCAAACAGTGTGTGGATTCGACCTTCTCCGAGCCAATGGCCACTCGTATGTGTGTGATGTCAATGGATTTAGCTTTGTGAAGAATTCCATGAAGTACTATGATGACTGTGCTAAGATCCTGGGGTAAATCCTAATGATAATCAGAGAAAGATTGAAAATGTTTGTCATTTAAACAGATTAACATAGAGTTAACAAAATGCACAACATGTGATGTGTGTGGCTTGTTCTTTCTCTCAGAAATATTGTGATGAGGGAACTGGCTCCTCAGTTCCAGATCCCCTGGTCCATACCTACAGAGGCTGAGGACATTCCTATTGTACCCACTACATCAGGGACCATGTACTTATCACATGCTACACTACACACATCTTTTACTCATTAAAGTACACTATTCATTAATGATAGTAAGATTCATCTTTCTTTAAAATAAATGCCAAGTGAACCAATTATGATATTGCACCAGAATGACTTTTTTTGTGGTTCTGTCCGTTAGGATGGAGCTTCGCTGTGTGATTGCTGTGATCCGTCATGGAGATCGTACACCAAAGCAGAAGATGAAGATGGAAGTGCGGAATCCCATGTGTGTTCTTGTCATCTCCTCAAAAGACTTACTCAAAGCATGACTAATGGATCCAAATTGTAAAATATAGTGCTTTTTCCTTTCTTCCAGGTTCTTTGAGCTTTTTGAAAAATACGGTGGGTATAAAACGGGCAAGCTGAAGCTAAAGAAACCCAAACAACTGCAGGTAACAATTTTATCTAGCCTATTATAATTAATTTTTTATGTTTTGTTAAATTAAAACCAGACGCTCTCAGCCTTATTGACAATATCCACCTATTTTAATCTATGGGCACCTCGAGTTTCTGCAATAATAATAATAATAATAATAATAATAATAATAATAAAAACTCCCACTATTTTTAACCAATGTATCTACATGAAGGCAATTTGATGCATGTATATTCATTATAAAAGTGCCTATGGTGTTTTAGAGTTTATTATTTACATGAATGTTCCAAGTCTACAAATCACATTTTTAACATTAGGCTACCTTATATATTCAAGTTCTCCAAGACTCTAGGAATCTTGCCTACTCCAAGGAAACAAAAAGTTGTTGAGGGGGTAAATTTAAATAAGAAGTAACTCAAAATTTTAGTGTTTTAGTTTAATTTAATGCCCGTTTTGTCTTGTTTTGCATCACTTTAAGTCATTTTGAGGCCTCTTTGGAAGTTTGCTGAGGCCCCATAGTGAGCCAGTCATTTAAATGTTGAATTTATTGTTAAAGACTGCGGAGCTACTTCATATCTGTGCTGTGCTGTTTCCACAGGAAGTTCTGGACATTACCAGGACACTTTTGGCAGACATAGGACAGCATACTGACTGTGAAATAGAGGAGAAGAAGTCCAAGCTTGAACAACTAAAGACTGTTCTAGAAATGTACGTTAATGTAAGACGTTAACTGGGCCATGCTAACTGGCACACTTGCAGTCTCCTGTGGTGGCCTCCTTTCAGTCTTGTGACATGACATATTTTCCAAAGTAATAGATACATCATGTCTCATTTACATTTTTACTGGCTGAGGTTTTATATGAAACAATACATTAATTGCCATAACAAATCTTAACAGATGCTTTCTTACAGAAAAACAACACAAATATAATAATGTTTCTAGTGTGTCAAAGGAGACATCTGTAACATGTCTTAAAGGAGATTCAGTTGATGGATGTTATATATGAACACTATGTTCAGTGATATTTCCAACATGCAGTATTTTTAGATTGTCAGTAGTAAGATTCGTCCTGTGACACAATGAAATCGCAGTGTCCCCTTTCACAAACCTTGTCAAGCATCACATTTAGGAATAGCGTAGATTCGCTGGATGGATTTCAGAGCAGCTGATCCGGCAGGTCCTTGTGGCTATATGTTAATAAAGATGTCAGAAAAAAACAGTGAGGTGGAGGGTAAACTTCTTTTAAGCCTGAAGGATATGGCCTTTTTAAACTCTGGTCTCTGTCTTCTTTTTTCAGGTATGGCCATTTCTCTGGAATCAATAGGAAAGTGCAGCTAACATATCTTCCTCATGGACAACCCAAAACATCCAGTGAGGAGGAAGGTATAAGCATTGCTGATCAGGAAACATGTCCCCTTTGGCTTCAATCATGTTGTGCATGATGGTGCTGCTATGTGTGTTGCGTGCAGATACTCGTAAGGAGGGTCCCTCTATACTGCTGGTGCTGAAGTGGGGAGGAGAGCTGACTCCAGCTGGCAGAGTTCAGGCTGAAGAACTCGGCAGGGCTTTTCGCTGCATGTATCCTGGAGGTCAAGGTAGACTGTCTCCTGTCTGTTAGTCTTTTAAGATTATGGACACGCACATTCGTCACTGGTTGTTTTCTATTTCACACATTAGTGGACTCAGAAAATCATGATGAAGAACATCTAGAGTTCACAAATCACATGCTTTAAGCGCCTCCTTACACCGTTCTAACACAACAGCTCTTGTAAACATTACACCTAAAAGTGATTAACACATTCAGATTAATGATGTGATACAGTATTGACTTTTTAATAATGTTCTTTAATTAATTATCTACAAGCATTATATAATGTTTAATAAATCAGTAGTTGGTGAACTTTTAAATATGAATATATGAGTCCTTGTTAAATAACTGACTAAGAGTGACTAATACAATACAGGTGCATAGAGTGCTGTTGGAATGAGTCCTAAAGCCCGGAAACGAATTAGCATTTCTGTACTTATGGTTCCATTGTCCCAAGGGTAATGTTTTTTTTTTGTTTTTTTTAATGGGCTTTTCATTAAATGTCTGTGGTTAACAGAAGCTCAAGATATTTTCACAAATTATTTCTACGACATAAAATATGTAATACCCCACTTGTGAATTTAAGCTTTTTGTCGTGAAAAAGGCAGTTAGGCTAAAGAATTGTCTAATTGGGACTACAGAGGCTGATGGGAACGTTAAACGTCATCATGCCAAAGAGGTAAACTCATTTACTCACTAGGCCACTTTTACTACCATTTGCACTCTTGCAAGTTATTCTAACTCACACTTTCCAACTTGTAGATTTCAATAAAAATGAAAGGAGTCTTTAGAAGATTAATGGTGGTGATGCTTGAAGTTTTAGCTTTTTTACTTACTGGAAAAATGCTGTTGGCTTTTTCTTCACTTCGGGATTTGCCTACAAAAATACATCATCCCTGCAGCACTCTTTGAATTACTTATTGTAATATAATGTATATATAAGATCTATGAAGTATTTATTATAATAAATTATTAGAAAAAATATTATTTCTATAATATTTTTTATTAAATGTAAGGTAGTATGAAGTACTAATGTTGGGATAAAACCCAGTGCCTGTTCAGCAGTCTTCATACTATTCACTTCCCTCTATATTGTTGACTAAACTATATTGTTCATATGAATGTATTGTCTTCTGATACATTTGTGTGAAGGTCAGACTTAAAGGGATAGTTTACCCCAAAATGAAAATTCTGTCATTAATTACTCACCATCATGTCGTTCCAAACACATAAGACCTTCGTTCATCTTCAGAACACAAATTAAGATATTTTTGATGATATCCGAGAGCTTTCTGACCCTCCATTGACAGCAACGGAACTAGAGAATACTTTTTGTGCACAAAGAAAACAAAAATAACAATTTTATTCAACATTATCTTCTTCTCTTCTGTGTCAGTCGACACGCGTTCGTGAGACTAGCACGACGCATGCATGTGATGGAGCCGGCATTCTGATGTGGAACCCAGATGCGCTGCGCCTTGTTTGCAAGCAGAGGAATGCACACACGTGCGTTTGTGGTACTCTCGTGAATGTGCATCGAAGACTAACGTGGAAGAGAAGAAGTTGTTGAATCAAGTTGTTATTTTTGCTTTCTTTGCGAACAAAAAGTATTATCTGCTGTCTTTGCAGGGTCACAAAGCTCTCAGATTTTGAACAATATGAGGGTGAGTAATTAATGACAGAATTTAAATTTTTAGGTGAACTAACCCTTTAAATTTCAGCTGTTGTTCATTGATTAGTCTCAGCCTCAGACGTCACGCCCACGGACCGCTGGCTAAACGTCTGATGCGCATATGGCACACAAAAGTGGAAACACTTCAGGAGTTTCGAAATCGTCGTCGGATTGGTTGAATTATACAGGATTTCTGAGAGACGTGTGTGTCGCATTCTTTAATGTTCCGCCTGGAAACAAATATGCTGTGACGCCAAACCCCCTCACGAAAGGCGATGATGATGACGAGCGCTTATCAGGTCAACTAAATGCTGGATTTTCAAAAGTATG
>JAFVLL020033552.1:0-13834 GCA_021397915.2 Tor tambroides | reverse complement strand
CAAAGAGCGGAGGACCTGCTGTTACGCTCAGGACAATCATTCTTTCTAACACTATAACCTTCAGTCAGTCGTTTACTTTAACATTCATCCATCTCTCATACTCACGTACACACTCAAATCCATTAAGACTCAGGAAGCTGGGATAGCTGGCGTTAAAGTTATGAGTCATTAAAGTAAATCTGAGACAGATCAGACCTTAAAACATCACTGGAAAATGCAATACCGTTATACACTCAAGTGCAGCTCTGGTGTAGAAACACACACACACACACACACACACACACAGGTTTTTTGACTGGTAGGTAGATGCTCTTACACCCTGGAGGCAGCCTGACCCAATTCTGCCTCAGAGAAGATGCTGTAAGGAATCTTTTCCCCTCTCTTTCCTCCTGATTCTCTCTCCTTCTGTTTCTCGCTTGCGCTACAAATTATGCATGCGATAGTGACAGTTTAAAACAATAATATTACAAATAAAGAAACAGAGGTGTTGGTGTGAGAAAGTGTGCAAATTATGGAGAGCGAAGGGGGAGGTGTGAGTGGGGACATGCTGATGTAAGGTTTAAGGTTTCACATCGATGAAATGAGGGGTTTCTATTAAGCCGCATGCGCCCTCTGCTGACAAGACAGCAGTATTTCACTCTCGTTTCAGCACCCACCCAGATTTATCTCACCGTTCGTGTCTCTTTTTTAATCCCCTCGGAGTCTTTCTTTGTTTAAAGCGGGAGTGCGTGTAGGAATGATGAAAGATATCTACCTCTGTGACTTAGTATGTCTGTCTCTACACTTTGTCTGTGTTAAATAATGATCGCGTAGACTCCCTCGCCCTCCCACGGTAGAGCATTCTCTTGGCGTGCTCGTGGACCACCCAGATTGTTCAAGGAAGGGACGCAGATAACTCAGGAGGAACATCAAACACAGACCACCACCACACATTTATGAAATATTAATAAAGGCATCCCTCTTACATAATATACAATGCTTATGTAAGCGCTCTATTTAAGTAGAGGATATTGTCTAATGATCTCTCGAACAAGGGAGGAGCCCTATGTGTCGTTTCTATTGATTACATAGGCTACAGCTCAGATAACTAATATGATCAGTGTTGCCAAGTCCGCTGTTTTCCCGTGGAATTGGGATACTTAAACTCTCTGCAGGTTGTTTTTCATGTCAGCAGGTTGAAGCGACCCGAATAACGTGATATTTAGCCCCTGGAATGCGAATTGTACCAGGGAAACCCCGTCAAAAAACGTGTATTTTACCCCCGGATTTTTACCTGGAGACTCCCCCTCGAAACGCGATTGGGCTAGTTTTAGGCTACTTTTGATGTGAAAACCTGGCAACCCTGAATATGATCCTTGGTAATGAAGCAACCTGGACAGGGAGCCATGAATCTGAGCAAGTTGTCTCACATCGTCTATATTGAGTAAACTGACCGAGTAAAATTATTTGGAATTTGCTGCAGGTGGGTCAGTCTTGAAAAAAAAAAACTTTATATGGAGCTTTTCTTAATCAATTAGATCTATGCCAAGCTAGACTAAACTGTTAGGTTAGTGAAGGCTTACTAAATTATACTTAAACTAGACCTATATGTAAAACTTAAAAGAAAGTAGATTAAAAACATAAACAGAAATGAGAAATAATTTCTTGACAAAGTATAAAAGTAGGCCTTCAAAAGAAGTACAAAAATGAATAAAAATTAAATAAAAAAATTCTGTCAATGGCAAAATGTTTTCTAAGATATAATGAAAAACTTGCAATTCAAGCTGTGTGTTGCTTGCAATATAGGCCTATTTTGAACATATTTTCTTAAGAATGGTTGTCAATAGAAAATATTCTTAATGGCAACAGAATTATTTTACAGCATCTACCAGCAGGGGTTAACTGGGCCATACAAGTCAATCAAACCATGATCCTTTATTTGGACCAGAATCAAGTGAGAGTGGATTTTCTGTTTGCTTTCAGTCTTAAGGTATAATTACATTGTATTAAGTTAATGACATTCCATTTGGATGACATAATAATCAATACATTTAAGACCTTACAATCCATATTTACGTCCATAAATCACCATGGCAGAACATCATACTTAAACTATAGAGATTCTATTTTAAGAGTCTGGACAAGTGCCCTCATGCATTCACTAGGCCTATACATTTAGTATTAGTATAATAGTTACAATAGCTAGGACATATGTACATATTTGAATTTTGAAGAGCCACATCAGTTGAAGAGTCTAATTTCTGTGCTACTGTGTTCAAATTGCACAAAAAATGACTGTTTTCAAACAGGTTTCCCCATCTTCCTTTGGTCAGAAGGAAAAGTTGTTTTTTGAGTGTGTAGTTACAGCATCTACCCAGCAGGGGCTTACAGGGCCACGCTAACCACCTAAAACCTGATCTAAGATATGAGAAAGTAACATCAAACAAACCCTTAAATAGGTAGGCCTACTGTTTCAGTAGTAGGCCTCTATTCTCCTAATTGGATTAGACCATTGAAGTGAACAGGAAATGAGAGAAAGCTTTCAACAAAATATCCCTGTTGTTCGGAACAATCTCTCTCTTAGACTTGTGCAAACATACTCACAAACACACAGCAAAATCAGCGTGTCTGTCGACTGGTAATGCTACGGTTACTGGCTCTCTCCTTTGATAAGTTTCCTAATGAAGCCTGCATAAATTAGAAGTTTCTGTCTGAATATTAATAACGCATATATCATTGGTGCTGTTGTTTCTGTTGCTTCCATGGAGCTGATTTACATATGAAAAATGGAAGCTTTCTGAAAACAGAATTTCTGAAGTTTTTGACCTAAAAAGATGTCCTAGATACCTCGAAATCCACATCAGACATGCTCCTCTCCCTCTCTTCCTCTCTCTCTGTTCCACACGTATACGCTCACTCGCAGGGACACAAGCACAGCCACCATTTTTAGGTACCATGACATCATCTCTGTCAGATTTTCAAAATAATTAGTTGCTTTCTTCATGGCTGGCATGCGCTATAGTGAATCATTTTTTAGCTGAAGCTGTCATAATGATTCAAATGAGAGACTTTGATCACACCCTGTATTCACTAACGATTGGGGTGTTTAAACCAGTCATGATGTCTTTAATGATGTGTTTTTGATACCATTTTTGCTGGTCTCTTTGAAAATTCCCGCAACTACATAATCGTACTAGAACATACGCAAACCTTATTGTTTGCAGCTTTCACAGAGATTCCACTGTAAGAAGATGAATGTGATGAATAAACTATTTTGATCCCTGTCTGCAATTACGGTGTTAGAAATGTGTGCAAGCCTACTCTCTCTGTATAGCTCTCACTTTTGCGCATAGAGTGTCTTGCATACTGACATTAAGCTGTGAAGGCTAAAGGAGAGCCTGCACTTTGATCCAAAGGAAACTTCAAAAGTTAGACGCAGATGTCCTCCAAAAATCCCTAATGTTGTCATCATTAAGAGTAATGTTGTGGAAATAAAAGGTTCAGTTACATACGGTATAAGAAAAAAAAAAAACCTAAAAAGAATTTTTAATTAATTATTAATTTATAAATATTTATAAAATTTTAAAATGTTTTTTTTCTCCATGTTTCTGCATGTTGGTTGCAGTTAAAGCTTTTCCAATATTAATAAGCTGTGAAGCAGTTAAACTGTGTTTTTTCTAAGAAATAAAAAAAAGGATTATGCATTTACATTAGCATTTAGCAGACGCTTTTTATCCAAAGCAACTTACTTAAAGGAACACTCCACTTTTTTTTGGAAATAGGCTCATTTTCCAAGTCCCCAAGAGTTAAACAGTTGAGTTTTACCGTTTTTGAATCCATTCAGCCGATCTCCGGGTCTAAATGGTACTTTTTAAACTTAGCAGCAGCATAGATCATTGAATCGGATTAGACCATTAGCATCGCGCTCAAAAATGAGCAAAGAGTTTCGATATTTTTCCTATTTAAAAATTGATACTTCTGTAGTTACATCGTGTACTAAGACCGATGGAAAATGAAAAGTTGCGATTTTCTAGGCCGATATGGCTAGGAACTATACTCTCATTCTGGCGTAATAATCAAGGAACTTTGCTGTCGTACCATGGGTTCAGCAGGCGCAATGATATTACCAGCGCCTGAAAGCAGTCCCCAGCTCAGTAGCCTATGATATAGCCTGAGGACTACTTTCAGGCGCTGCGTAATATCATTGCTCCTGCTGCACCCATGGTACGGCAGCAAAGTTCCTTGATTATTACGCTGGAATGAGAGTATAGTTCCTAGCCATATCGGCCTAGAAAATCGCAGCTTTTCATTTTCCATCGGTCTTAGTACACGATGTAACTACAGAAGAGTCAAGCTTTAAATAGGAAAAATATCGAAACTCTTTGCTCATTTTTGAGCGCGATGCTAATGGTCTAATCATTCAATGATCTATGCTAAGCTAAGCTAAAAGTGCTACCGCCAGACCCGGAGATCGGCTGAATGGATTCAAAAACGGTAAAACTCAACTGTTTAACTCTAGGGGAGGTGTAAAATGAGCCTATTTCCAAAAAAAGTGGAGTGTTCCTTTAAGATGAACAAAAAGCAATTCATCAAAGAACCAACCATATTTGTAATACACAATGCCAGGTTTATTAGACAACTAGGTTAGATTAATAAAGTTTGCTTTTCAATAATTTAATTCCTTTAATGAGGCTTTTCATCATTATGTCTTAATGCTGTACCTAAAATAAATAAATAAATAATCAGTCCTAGAAACTGTATAAGTCACTGACTGTATGGATTGCATTTTTTTTTACAAGGCTTTTCAATACATCAATAGATAAGACAAAAAATAAATAAATAAATAAATTAGTGTCATGCACTGTCCCAAAAGCATTCCCTATGGTGTTTTTTAATGGTGATCTCTTATCTCAAATCACACTGTCTATGTATATGACAACATCTTCAAAAAGTGAGCATCACAATAATGTTCCCTTTGAAACTGAAATAAAGGAATTGTTTATCCTTGTGAATTTCTGGGCCTCAAGCAAGTGTGTGTGTGTGTGTGTGTGTGTGTGTGTGTGTGCGTTCAGCTCCCTCCTGTTGTATGAGTGTGTTTGGGTCTTGCGTTGCATGGCTCAGTAATCCCAGTGCAGTCACAAGCTAACAGTGCCTCTCTCCTGCCGGGACTTAGCGCACACAATGTGAGCGGCATGTGACTGCATTAGCATAGCTCACTGTCAGACTACACTGGTCTAATCTCTGTACAGTCACGAACCACAGCACCAACAAAGCCTAAGAGAATAATAAAGCAGGAGGAAACTCTTGAAAAAGAAGTATCTGTCCGCAGCGGTGGGTAACAAATAGTTTTTGTTATTTTGGAAGCAACAAAACACTATTTTAACGCCCATTAAAAACTCCCTTGTGCCCTTGATAACATCATCTATCTCACCAAGACCCATTGATTGGGGTCTGTCCTCTCTTACCTTTTTCTGTTTCCCTTTAGGAATAAATTAAGGCTTCATAAAGCTATTTTATAAGAGGAGTTTTGTCATATGAGCGACTGAGCAAACGTTATCGAACACAAAGCGACTTTTATCCGAAACACTGTGTGTAAAAAGTGCAGGAACAAAACTTCTTACAAAAAAGTTTTTTTCAGGACTGGGGCAATGTGCCAGAAACTATGACGGTCATGTGAACTAGTTATGATGTGAATTATAAAATAATGACTGAAATCATGCCTGCTTTTTGGGTCCCATTCAGAACAGTGAACTTCAGGCAAGAGCATTCCAGAAATTCTTTGAATTGAAGGAGTAAAGCCCAGCAGACCAAACGCATGAGGCGTTCAAGTTGCTGTTCATTAGTGAACAGAAGTTTTAGGTGCTGCTGGCTGGACCTAATCAACAAAACTATTTTAATTAAATAGCTGTCATTTTAATAACATAACAGAGCCAAAATTAGAAACTTTATTTATTTATTGTGAATGCGCCTGTAATCAGCTGTGAAAAGGGCCTGTATTGCATTCAGTTTTCTTTAAAGAAAAGGCATGTTTTTTATCTTGATTTTGAGCATGATTCAGTTGTTTAAGAATGAATGAATAAATAAAACAAATAAATCAAATTTTCAATATATATAAAATGATACATTTTAGTTTTAGCTATGATTCAAAGCTATGGTATAGGGTCAATGCATCTAATGCAAAATGTTTTCACCAAAAATCACTTTTCTGATAAATGACAAAAATCTATCATAATATAGTATAATTTAACACAAGATATAAAACTGGCATAGTCACGACTCTTGAGTAATACATGAAAAAGTCAAGGAATTAAATATTGTAAGCTGTTTTGTTTTATTTATTTTTTTTTATGTTGTAAGAATGATACCAAAAATATAATGGCAAGACAAAAAAAAAGGTAGAAAATAAATATATTTTGACCACATTTATGTACACAAATGTGATTTTCTTGAACTTATGATCTTACATGGATACATGGAATATTAAGGAATATTCCAAAACAACAATGTGTGGAATTGGACCACCTTTATGCATTGTACGGTTAAAAATAATGAGTATTACATTAGCATACAATGTAATATAGGTTTACCAAAGCACAATAAACTGAGTACTTTCATACTACAGTAGGCAGTTTTGAGTTTAAGTTATTTTATTAAGTTATTTGTCACTCAACACAATGTTTAGCTCAATCAAAGTAAAAATGTTGAAGTTCCAAAACAAAACTGCTGCAAGACACAGTGTAAAGCGGAGTCCACTGAAGGCGAGTGTAGTGATGAACCCAAGTGCAGTTTATTTACAAACGTGAAATCCAAAGTACAAACATAATCCGAGACTTGACTTGAACAGACTTGACATGAACAGGCTTGACATGGAACAGACTTGGCATGGCATGAACAGACTAGACTCACCGACAGCAGGTTACAACATTAATACACGACCAAACAACAGGGAAAATAACTTGGCAACTTATAGAAAACTATGAGGGTCACATGACATGAACAACCAATGAAGACATGACACAATGAACAAGAGAACCAATCAGAACAAGACACATTGAACAAGGGAACCAATAGCAAGAGACATGAGGGCAAGGGAAGCATGACACAAACAGGAACCATAACTAAACTTCAAAATAAGACATGAAAACGAAACAAAACCCAAAACAGACCTTACACACAGTAGTCTAAATCAAGACATGTCTGTCAATATAAATGTCAACATCTGATAGTAGGAATAATTCTCTGTAGTGTAACACAAAGAATATGGGTTTGATTCCCAGGGAGCATATGAAGTCTTGAATTCACTGCTGTTTGCTTGAGATAAAAGTGTTTAGAAAATGAATTCATGTAAATATTTGCCATCAACACTGGTATCCTCATTGATGAGAGCTCCATGATGGTGTTCTCTCACTATTGAATTGCCCTAATGTACTACCCAGATGAACTCACAGGTAGGCCTTAATTACTACATGGGTGAGATATGTCATCGTGGCTTGGTGTGATTCCACACAGCATTCTGCAAAGCCTTGCGAATTTTCCAGACGAAGGCAAATCCTTGTTGTTCCCGACGCCAACTCAAAAGGAGATCGAGGATCCCAGTCCAGAGACCTCCGCTTTTGAGTTCAACACACCTGGAGCCAGCTAATTCCCTCATCCATCTCAAACACTCTAAAAAAACACACCAACAAATAGACCCTACGAAAAGAAGGCAGTTTTGGACATCTGTGGTTTTCCACCATGGGACTGTGTTCTCATAATGGATTGTTAGTGATGTTGCTGTTTCATCTTTGCCAGGCACAAGGTATAGTAACATTTTCTTCAATGAAACTATAAAATTGAGCTTGAAAGCAGATGTTAAGGAATCAGATTACAAAGTCTATATAAAGACTAGGAAAAGGATCCTATATTACCCTCAGGACAAAACAGCTTAGTCTATGTTGAGTCAGCATTAGATTTCAGTAAGTTTCACTGATTCATGGACTGCATCTAAGGTTGAAATCAATTTCTAAAGTTCTATCATGCGTAATCAATTTTCCTGGTCATTCCAAAGGCAGTTTGCTGGATGATTGGCTTAAAACCCAGTTTTCAACATGTCAACCAGATCTGATACCAATAACAACTTCAAATCAGTTTGTCAAGGCAGAATGGTAACCACAGCTCTGGCAGCCTCAGCTTGAGTTTGGCTGTAGTACAAACAAACTAATATCTCTATAGACTCCAGACTGAGATCCCATTAGCTTCTTCATTTCAGGCCTATAAAAGTGATTCAATCGCTGTTTCCCAGCACCGCAACACCTTCATGCAAATCAACTGTGAGATCTCACATTTCATGGGAATTCACACAAATCTATTGCACTTTCTTTTGAAAATTGCTGCGAAAACAAAGGCCTAAATTGAAGATGTCTTGTACAAAATATGTTATACAGAAAGTAAACATATAGTTTACAGTAGTTTCTTGTTTATTTATTGAACTAATAATCTTTTTTTTTTTCATTTTTAAAAGTCTGCCATTACTGTTTCCAAACATACATTGCACAAGTTCAATAAGTCTCAGCTTCTGACGATTCTTATGGGTATTTTCAGGCACAGAGCTCAAAATGCATGTAGAGTCACGACGTACAATCACTATTTTAAGAAACTGCAATATTAAAAGTGAAAACAACTGTTACCTTAGAGAAAGTGTTAAGCTACTGTAAGTCTGGCTGTCATCACAAATATAATTGGATCTTAACAGTATGATATTTGTTTTAGAAGCTTGTTAAAGGCTTCAGATTTTAACTGTGGACTCCAGTGACCCTACTGGCACTGAATATTAACTGAGGTAGCAAAGACCATCAGAAAGTATTAATACATATACTGTTATTTTAACATATCAAATTTTGTCAAGATAGTTGTAAATTTGTCATAACAAATGTTATAACTCAATCTTCTGGTGATAATGAGTTCTCTCTGGGGATGTATGCAAGACATTTGAAATGCTTTAGTAAGCTTGTTCATGTCAAAATTCAATCAAAAATCTTTGAAAGTTTCAAGTTCCTTTAGTTCCTTTCTTTTTCGATAATCTATTACACTCGGATGCAAGTCACAAAATGGAAGGAAAGATATATTGGTATTTATATTTCATTGCAATTTTAAAAAGTCAGATAGATAGATAGATAGATAGATAGATGGATAGATGGATGGATGGATGGATGGATGGGTGGGTGGGTGGATAGATAGATAGATGGATAGATGGATAGATGGATGGATGGATGGATAGATAGATAGATAGATAGATAGATAGATAGATAGATAGATAGATAGATAGATAGGTGGGTGGGTGGATAGATAGATAGATAGATAGGTAGATAGATAGATAGATAGATAGATAGATGGATAGATGGATGGATGGATGGATAGATAGATAGATAGATAGATAGATAGATAGATAGATAGATAGATAGATAGATAGATAGATAGATAGATAGATAGATATAAATTCCAATTCCAATTCCATTCGATTCAAATTCCAACTCCAATTCCAAATTCCAATTTTACCTAAATCTGGTGCTATTCAAACTCACAGTTAGAATGATGTGATGTGACCCTGCTGCACTTTAGCAGCTTGACAGTGTTGACCTGGTCAAATTTGCTCTAAAGTCTGAAGTTCTCTTCGCTGCTTTGCACAGATGATGCTCTCCCCTCCCCTGACCCCGAGCCAGCCCCACCAAGTCTGGGTGATGTGATTGATGCAGTGAAGGCAGCCTTTGAGCAGGCAGTGCAGATCTCGACAACCGGCACTGTACGCGAGGCCTTGGAGCAGGTCGTAGGTGAACTCTCGCCACAGAAGACTCCAGAAGAGCAGTCACCAGTGGTAGAGACCGCAGTTGTTTATACAACAGAAGAAGCAGCTAAAGAGGAGGCAGTGGTGCTCACCGCAGGAGAACCAGATGCTCATATGTTAGAATCAAATGAACAGACACTTGAGGAACCAGCTCAAGAAGGTCTGACTCAAGATATTGAGCTTGCAGAGGAGATTCAAGGACTGATACCTCAGGACGAGTCATCAATTTCAGAGCCAGATGAGAAATCAGTTATAAAACCAGGAGAGTTGGTCCTTGAGGCAATAGATTCAGTTCAGGAACCAGAAGAATCAGTTTTGCAAGACCCTGAGATTGCTGAAGTGGGTGAACCAATGACTGAGGAAAGCCATGCAGATGAATCACCTGTCCAGATGTATCCTGATTCACAAAAAGAAAAACAACCAGAAAGAGGAGCTGCGGAAATGCAAGTGGTTGAAAATGAAGATGTAGAAGAGCCAGAACAGGAATTCGTTGAGAAGGAAGCTCAGTTGTCTGAGATGGAAGAGAAAACTTCAAAGGGGGAAATAGAGAAAGTAGAGGTGACGATAAGTAGGGGACAAGTTAAACTACAAGAACAACAAGAAGAAAGGCAAGATATAAAATTGGATAAAGAATCAGAGCATAGGCAAGAGGAATGGCAGGCAGTAACAGCACAGATGGGTCCAGATGGTGGTATGGTTGATATGGATGAAGCAGAACAGGAACAGGAAGAACAGGAAGTAGCGAAGACTGAAGAAGGTGTGATTGAAGTTGAAGCAAGCCGAGAGGAGGTAGAGGCTGGATCTGAGGCACAGCTTCAGAAGGTTTCAAGAGAGGAGGAGGTTCATCCAACCGACAAAACAGTACTGGAGAAAACTCAACAGGAACCAAGTAATGAACTTATAATTAATGTGCATTTACCACCCAAGACAACTTTAAACCAATAAAAGTAATACATTTCAACCTCTAAATACTAAATTACAATTTTTGCTTTCTGTTAGAGGAATAAAATTTTCTAGACCAGTTGTACATCACAGCAGCAAATTATTTAGTTAGCTATGGTTTCCCAGTTGTGATGGTGTTACTCCCTCCAAACCTAATGCAATTAGATTTTCACTGTCTGATCTTTGCACTTACAATAATACAGCAAAGGAACAAAGCTGCCTAAGGGCATCCCTTCAGTTTACAACAGCGAAAAGACTCATAACATGTATCTCTGGAGATGTCTGGCTCCTGGGTGCACTCTGAGTCATCTATCCACCATTAATTACATAGTCACGCTGAAATATACTGAAATGCACTGCTCACTCAGGCTGCGCACGATGGGGATTTAGATAGTATCACTTTATTTCAATTCTGGATTGAATAGTGTTGTAGAATCTTCCTAAATAGAATAGAATAGAATAGAATAGAATAGAACAGAGTGGCAAAATAGCAGTTGTTTTCTTTAATCAAAGGATAAGTCTCTTTTGGGAGTATGGAGAATAATTAAGCCCACACAAACACCTGCAAACACTAATAATATCTCTCTCTACATGAGGAAAAGGTAACCAAAACAGATTGAAAGAAATGAAAAACAAAATCTCCCGTCAGTGTCATTTTATAGCCTGATGTCAGTTTTCATATGTATTTGTACATAACATTTACACATACATTTTACTATGTTTGGATCTGTGCTGAAACATACAATATGGTCATATTAACAGAATTTAAAGCAAAAAGTATTTACGAATCAGCTTTTTTAAATCTTTATATTGTAAATGTAATAGTATTCATATGTATTTGTACATAACGTACATATACATTATAATTTTTTGTATGTTTGAATTAGTGCTGTCAAACGATTAATCGCGATTAATCGCATCCACAATAAAAGTTTTTGTTTACATAATATATGACTGTGTACTATGTATATTTATTATGTATATATAAATACAAACACATGCATGTATATATTTAAGAAAAATATGTTATGTTTATATATTAAATATATTTATGTATAATATAAAATATAAGAATATAAATGTATATACATGTAAATATTTTCAAAATATATACTGTGTGTGTTTGTATTTATTTATATATACATAATAAATATACTCAGTACACATACATATATTATATAAACAAAAACTTTTATTTTGGATGCGATTAATCGCGATTAATCGTTTGACAGCACTTAAATATGCATATACGTGTTGACTATTTACATATGTACAATTACTGTATAAATATATTGGTTATAGCTCCACCCCTGCCCAAACCTCAACAATTTAAAATGTACAGTAACAGACAGATAAATGTAAAGTGACAATTCAGTTATATTGTATTTTTATCTATATATTTTATTATTATTATTATTATTATATTTAATTAAAAATAAATAAAATGCTAAAGTATAAATATAAGCACAAAGTGTGTGTACACACACACACACACACACACTACACATCAATTAAAACGGTCAATTCAATATTCTACGAACCCAAAAGCATTCATAAACTTTTGTATGCCTCATGTACATATAATTCCAGCAATATGTTAATAACATTTTAGAATCTATACAAATATACAGAAATGTTTGTGTTTGAACCACACTCAATGAACAAAAAACTAGTACTATATTGAGTACTAATGAGATCATGTTGCATTTTAAGATTTGCCTAAACGAGTGAGAGTGTGGTCTGTTTTGGTGTCTGTCCAAAGCTCCAGAGCCTAATTTCTAATGAACCACTGTCCTATATGTTTCTGCTCCTGCTGCTCCTGTGACCTACATACAGAAACACATTCATCCTGCTGAAACTAAGATACCCCTAAACCTTAGTTCCCACACAACATGGACTTTACCCTCCAATCCTCCTAAAAGCACTACATGCTCCACTGAGTCAAATGGCCTCTGTCACAGTTGGTTGTGTTCAGATAAAGCAGACTTTCTTCAATTCTGTGCATGGGATAAATTTGTGTATCAAATGTGAATCTGTTATAATTGATTTAGTGATCTGAAGATGTTTTATGAGAGTAAGTATTTCGCTCAAGTCTTCGTTAAAACCAGTCATTAGTTGCTTACCAATATCTTTGGCCATTTACGTCTGGGGGAAAATGACCAACATCATAGAAAATGGCCTCACATACAATATATAGAGAACAAAAGTAATTTTATCCACTGACAAACAAACATCTCTTTGCAAAAGCTTCTTGGTACCTATATTGAACTCTTGTTGTTGTGTCTCACACATGCAAGTATATACTGTGAGAGCGTCATTTTAAAATTCCATACGTATCCTCCAGCTCTCATCTCATCTTTCTTCTGCAATTTTCACCACTCTGTTAAATGTCTTCACTATTTCACAACAGAGGTCACCGTGGATACTCAGGGACCAATTAAGTTGCAGGAGCCTGTTATTACGAAGTCTAAAGCAACAGGCGGTGAGGCTTTTAATGACACAAATTCCCTGTCAAACCTTCAGTCGCCTGCTGTCTATGTAACACAATGAATGTGTGGAAACTTCTTCAGATTTTACAGGTAAAACGCATGGGGCCAGTGATGTAAATGAGATTATCACCTCCAGAGACCCGACCAAGAACAATCAGGGTGTACCAGTGTTGATAAACACTGTTGAGGAGCTCCCACCAACACCAGGTCTCAAACTGAGGCTCGGAGATACTGATGCACCAGTAAAGGAACATGTTGATTCTACACGTATGTCAACTACATAAATATAATTCAAACACTCCAAAGTAAAATGTTAATTAAACAAATTAATTATTTGTTTGTTAATTATTATATTTTTTGAGATTACAACCCCACCCCAACTTTAATCAATTTCAAATCTATCTATCTATCTATCTATCTATCTACACTGAACAAAATTATAAACGCAACACTTTTGTTTTTGCCCCCATTTTTCATGAGCTGAACTCAAAGATCTAAGACTTTTTCGGTGTACACAAAAGGCCTATTTCTCTCAAATATTGTTCACAAATCTGTCTGAATCTGTGTTAGTGAGCACTTCTCCTTTGCCGAGATAATCCATCCA
>JAFVLL020033551.1:0-10856 GCA_021397915.2 Tor tambroides | reverse complement strand
CCCCCCCCCCCCAGCTTTGTCAATCAACACGCAAGCGATCAAGCGCAGTGTTTCAGTTCAGATGCTGTAAACTGCAACCAGTGACTGATATTTAAGTGCATAAGTTTTGCTGCTTGCTGAATCCACTGTATTAAATCAGCTAAAGCACCCATTCTTGAACATTAGGTCAGAAGCCTGGTCAAGATCACCAGTGATTTGTTGATGGTCTCTTGATCATCTTAAAATATTCTTTGTTTCTGGGACAGCTTTACATTGGTTTAGACATTTCTGATCGTAGCCAGGTTATTTCCATGGGTGGTTACAGGTTTGAGGTGGGCACTGTTCATACTGGTGTCCCCCAAGGTTCAATTTTAGGTCCTTTACATCTTATCGATTCATCGCCCCTTGCAAAGCTTTTGAGGTCACTCTGCATTAGATTTATCAACAAAGATTAGTAGTGTGCCCAAGAGCCGTGCGCGCAGTTTTGATAAAAAGATTTTTTTGTACTTGCACACATTCTAAAATTTCATTCGTAGGACAAAAGAGAGAGCCTTCCCTATGCAGTGCTGGTAAGCGCACGCTCTGAGAGCTGTGAATGAGTGTGTGTGCCTGCGGTCAGACGGACACACCTGCTCAGAGCTGTTGTGCAAGCGGATGAACTTCCCGTCCACGTCCAGCTCGTCGATGCAGACATTTCCAGTGGCAGAGGCGGAGTGAGCGATGCTGACGCTGCTGCTGGCCTCGGACTCCTCCACATCCACACGCTTCCTCTTCCCTCGCGCGGTGCGGACGCTGCGGCTGGAGGAGGCCCGGGACACCGTCACACGAGCCGAGGGACTGGGAGACAGCTTCAGCCTGAGACAGGAGCAGCGTTACACCACCGGTCCCCAAACACACCGCACACCACACACAGAGCCGGCCTCACCTCTCCTCCTCTCCCTCCAGCAGCTTGCGGTAGGCGTTGATCTCCATGTCCAGCGCCAGCTTCACGTCCAGCAGCTGCTCGTACTCGTCCAGCTGCTGCTGCATCTTAGCTCGGATCTCAGCGATCTCTCGCTCCTTCTCCGCCAGTAACCTCCGGCTCAGATCCTTCTCACGGCTCAAAGCCGCTTCCAGCTCACTGATCTTATCCTGCCACGCACGCGCCTGAGGAACAAACAATCAAATACAACTCAACTACTACTGGACTTAACTACTTCAAGGGAAACTCCACCCAAAAATGAAAGTTCGGTTTCAGTTCCCATCATTCTTCAAAATGTCTTATGTTCTCATTAACGAGTGAAAGTTTTAAATGTTATTACTGCATTTACCTCTTTTTCAAAACTTCAATTTTGATCAGTTTAATTACACATGAACCCAGACACAAACTGGAATTTTATTTAATGTCACTTATGTTTCATAAACAATCCTTTCTGGATTAAAATCCGCCATCAAAATGATCAGTTTAATTATTCTAGCTGCTGTGAGAAAAAGCTATAAACGATGCATCACCTGCAAGATCCTCACATGCAATAGCCTAGAAGCTGGGATGACTTCATGTTTACAGACGTGACGTAATGACGCAGTGCCATGCTCGACTCTCCCGCAGAAACCTACCCGTACCACTCAAATTAGAAAACATAAGCTAACCGTTGTGAATTGGGCTAAAGGCAGGCAATGGTTTTGAACACTGGCTGGTTATGTACTTGCTCAAATATTGATTGAATTATTAAAAAAAAAAAAAAAAAAAAAAAAAACCCCAACAACCACACACAACTATATGGACATTAATAAGGCTAAACACAATTTACTAAAACTTTACAATAAAGTGAAAATGTAAAATAAAACTTGTTTACTAAAAATAGCGCTGTGGTTTATTCCCAAGCACTGCAGATGGGCATCTGTTAAAGCTCTATACAGACAGGACTGGCTTCACATGGAGAGCTGGGGTAAATCCTCATTACTACAGAGTCCTGTCTCAGTGATCATCACAGTCAATGTCAGGTAATGCTGTGCGCATGGACCAGCTCCAAATACACGTAAACGTTGTCAGTTCCTGTTTAGAAGCAGTTTTCTGTGGTTTTTCAGGTATGGAGGCGCTTAATGCAGCATGCTGTTGTGTTCTAGGCAGTAGGACAAGCCTTGGGCAAACCAAGTGTTTTACGCATGACAACCAATACCATTCAGATCAAAAAGAAGGTCAAAAGCACTTGAAGGCACAAGACCTGCTAGCTTCAGGCAAGTGCTATTAGCAACAGAATCCTATCAGAATTTAATAAATCGTTGAATGTGGCACACGCATGACAACAGGGAGGTGATGGCGGTGCGTAAATAGAGTTACCCCTCCCACTTGGTAGTTTTACTGAAGTGAACTGTGCAGTAGTATTACAGACGCCCTGTGGTAAAAGTACATTTCTCCATCTAGTCTTGTAAAAGCACTCTTGAGTCTGACAGTGACGCTCAGATCACTGTAGAGCGACTGCTTTCAGAAGATCTGTACTGCGGTCATTTAATTCAAACCTAGAGGCTTACCACACAGCTCATGAACAACCTCTGGATGCGTTATCATACATTATAATGAACTGAATCAATTAAATCAGGCTCAGTTTCACAGCTAACATGCAAAGTCAAACATTAACACTTCAGAAATTGCGATCAGAGCTGCTCAAGACAACACTGAGGAGGAACTGGTCAGTGTGTGAAAGCGGGTCAGAGGTCGCGGTGGTGTAGAGACGCACCTCTTTCTGCAGGCTGGCGAGCTGAGCGGCCAGACTCTCGACTCTCAGCGAGGACTCACGCAGCTCCTCACGGGCCATGCTCGCTGAAGAGCTGTTCATCTCCGAGGACAGACGCACGTTCTCCAGCTGAAACACACGCAAACGTCTCAGAGGAACACAAAGAGGAACTGAAGCAGCTCTGCTGTGTGTGTGAGAAGAGTTTCCTTCCTCTCAGAGACGTGTGAATCTGCGACTGCGCTCACCTTGGCTGTGTAGGTCTGCTCCATCTCATTCTTGTAGAGTCGGACCTGCTCGTCGTGCTGCTGTCTCATATCAGCCAGTGCCGCCGCCAGCTTGAACTCAAACTCCATCTGACGGCCCGAGTCCACTTCCACCAGACGCGTCTCCAGCCTGCGCCGCGTGTCCTTGACCTCCTGCCAATCACACACAGACATGCACTCAATGATAACCAACCACACACACAGACATACTCACATTAATACAGAGATTCAAGATTTTTATTTGTCACATACGCAATTATATAGAGAGTATATAACCAGTAGTGAAATGTGAGTCAGGTCCGCTCCATGGACAGTGCAAATATTATAGAAAACACCACAAGGAAATATACAAAAAAATAAAAAAGAAATAATATATGAACAACAAAAATAAAAATATAAAATATAAAAGAATGTGCATGACAGTATACTGTAGACTTAAATATTAAGATAAGCAGGAATGTGCAAGAGAGGAATGTGCAAACAGGTTGTGCATGATTGTCATGTAGCAGCAATATCAAAATAGATAAAATACAAAAACACAGAAAAAGCAAAGTGAATGACACTGTCAGTGTGAGGTAGAGATATGAATATCTTACTGATGTTAGTGTTTATAAAGTGGGGTCATGTGATGTTAAGAGGCTGAGTTTTAGTTTAGGAGCCTGATGGCCTGGGGGAAGAAGCTCCTCCTAAGTCTCTCAGTTTCTGCCGTCAGGCTGCGGAAGCGCTTACCAGATGGCAGCAAAGTGAAAAGACAACTCCTTACTCACTCCTCACTGTAAGAACGCAACAGGTCTCCAAGAATTGCTTTGTATTAAAAACTATCCAAATCATCAGAAAGAAAGTGATCAAGTGACGTTTACCAAGATATATAAAAAAAAAAAAAAAAAACACCACCACATACATACATGTGTATATATATATATATATATATATATATATATATATATATATATATATATATATAGAGAGAGAGAGAGAGAGAGAGAGAGAGAGCGAGAGCTCTCATAACACAGTCTAATGAAAGTCAGATGCTTTTTTTTTTTCAATTAAAAAAAACAAACAAAAAAAATTAAATAAATCCCTTTGAAATGTGTACAGGGGGACTATGGATATTACATCCTAACTGGTTAATGTTTACTGATGTGTGGAATCCTGATACAGCGGTGCAGTGGATTCCAGCGGTGCAGCATTTGTCAGGAGTCTGAATGTTTCAGGCATTAGTTGAAGGCACACACAGCTGGTTTGGTTTGGTGCAGCGGAACGGGACTGACCTCCTCAAACATGTTCTTCCTGAAGTTCAGCTCTTCCACGAGGCTCTGGCAGCGGTTCTCCAGATCCACACGCAGCAGAGTCTCGTCTGACAGCTGCTTCTTCGCCGAGCTCAGTCCTCCCTCCAGCTGAAACACAAACACACCATCAGACCGGCTCTCACATCTCACTTCCAGCAGAAACATGCGTGCTTCAAGTCAAACTACAGACTCTGTTCACACACATCTGTGCTGGAGTCTAATGAGGCCAGATCACCCAAACCCTCACACATGCTGTGCTGATGTTCACTTCTCCATCAGGAGGTGATATTTGCCTGCTTCTACAGTACACTTACATAGTCACATTTACCATGTGACCCTGGAGCACAAAAGCAGTCTTAAGTCGCTGGGGTATATTTGTAGCAATAGCCAACAATACATTGCATGGGTCAAAATTATCCATTTTTCTTTTATGCCAAAAATCATTAGGATATTAAGATCATGTTCTATGAAGATATTTTGTACATTTCCTACCGTAAATATCAAAACTTAATTTGATTAGTAATATGCATTGCTAAGAACTTCATTTGAACAACTTTAAAGGAGATTTTCTCAATATTTAGATTTTTTTGCACCCTCAGATTCCAGATTTTCTAATAGTTGTATCTCAGCCAAATATTGTCCGATCCTAACAAACCATACACCAATGGAAAGATTATACTTTAGCTTATAGATATATTTATTCAGCTTTTAGATGTATAAATCTCAAGTTCAAAAAATTGAGCCTTATGTCTGGTTTTGTGGTCCAGGGTCATATAAACAATCAAGCAGCTTTGCTATATATGTCATCACAATCCTAACATCTAGCTCTAATCAGCAAAATTATACAATCAGACATCGTCTGAGGTCTTATTATATACAAGACGTGAAATAAAAGAGAAATGAATGAGTCACTGAATCATTAATTCAAACGATTCATTCAAAACAGCCAAATCATTCTGAAACAAGGCAAGGGAATGTTTTTATGAATAGCTCATTGAATCGTTCACTCAATATTTGTTTAAAAATGCAGATTCATTCAGAAACACTAGTGTGAAAGAGCAAAAACAGACAATATTAAGTGCAACATTTATCTTAATTGTTAACTTATAGAACTAATGTGTAATATCAGTATTGCCTTTTTAATCGTGCTGATATTTGAGAATAACAGCACTCTTGCTCAGCGTGATCTAGCTTCACTGTATCATACGGCACAAATTTAAAAGCCAGACTCACACAGGAGCGGTTTTGCCCCCATGTATTGATCTTTGCATGAAAAACATGAGCTCTCAAGGCTTGTTTTTCTTTAGATTTTGCAAATGGAGTGTTTTAATGATGTGCAGCATTGAGTACGTCAATTAAGATCATATCGCCCCTCTAGAAAGTAAGCTTCTCAAACTCTGCATGATCACCTTTCATCACATCCAACTATTTCAGTACAACATTAACTCCCGGTTTCACGGACAAGGCTTAAGCCTAATCCCAGACTAAAATCTAAGTCTGAGCTGAACTGAAAGAAACTTGCTCTGACTGATCTTAAAATATGTCAGTGACTTTATTTTGTCTCAAACTGCACAGCAGTAACGTTTTTTCTAAGGCACATTTATAAAAATGACTTAAATGTCCTAATTGAACTATGGCCTAATCCTGGCTTAGTCTAAACCCTGTCTGTGAAACCAGGCCTAAGAGTCTCCTTGTGTTGTCACGGAGTAGGCCTAAACGTAAGGACACTTACATAACATGTACATTGTAAAAACAAAAGTGTTCATATTTGTCTTTTTACATCTATGTCTGTTTAGCAAGGTTTGTACAGCACAGTGGTCAACTACTGTTGTTTTTATTGTGCTTTATAAATAAATTTTGATTTGAAAATTTTTGATAAGGACTATCAGCAACATGAGTGTTTTTGATGATTATGTTGGCACAGTAAATCTCAGTGGTGTAAGACTCAGTCCGGCCCTCCTCAGGCTCAAACAGACACACATCAGGTGCGTTTACATCAGTCAGAATAAATCCCATCTGATTTCACATTCTGAAGGATTGTTTATATGAACACCAAAAGCATTTAATGTTCTCCAAGCAGCACTAGTGGCCAATGTTCAGTGTATTCCAGAAATCAGCTTCTGAGACACACCTGGATTAGTTTACAGATTAACTCAAGTTTTGGTCCCACCAACTTGCAGGTCAAGTAATCATAGCAACCTTCTGCTCTGAATAGAAGATGCTCCAGAGCAGATTATATTTCAGGATCAGTTTACTTCACAGGGGTCAGCGCATGTGTGATTGATGAGGCTACAATCATATCTATCAGTGTTTATTGTACTATGATTTATTCTCTCACACAAAGATCAAACGGTTTTGTTTTTTTAACAACAGGACTTCTAATTACAGAAACCCATCTCACCTCATCTCAAATGTATACAGACATATCTTGGCAGTTTTTAGCTCAATTAATCCTTTTAATATACATTTAGCTTAAAAACAATGCAATACTTGTGTGCAGTAATAAAAACTGATTAAAGAAAAAAAAAAAAAAGATTGCACTACCACCCATTAGATGGCAATATTCACCAAGAGTGTAACTCCCTATAAAAAACACAAACAATCACTGTAGCATGTTTCTGCTTCTGTAGTGTATTCAGTGCTGTTGAGAAAGTCTGGTGTTCAGCGTGAACACGCAGAGCTCTTGAATCACCTTCACAGTTCTGGAAGCGGTTTACCTCCACTAAACGAATCACCAGAGTTCAGTGTGTGACCGTAACTCACCCTGTTCTCTGCAGCACACACAGATCCAGCGAACGCCCCTGTGGTGAAGTCTAATGAACTGCGTTTGCATGAAGCCTGACTGACGGTGTTTGTTTGGGTGCGTGTGAAGGTAGAGGTGTACCTCCTGGAGCTGGAGCTCCAGGTCTGTGACGCTGATCTCCAGAGCATTCCTCTCAGACACGGCCGTGTTCAGAGCCGCTTCTCTAGAGTTCAGCAGGGCTTCAGCTTCTCTCAGCCGCGCCTGAGCACTCGCCAGCTCCGCGTCCTTCTTCTGACACCTGTCTCACACACACACACACACGATCAGAGCTACTGTGTGCACACTACTGGCTGTACCAAATCAATCAAAATCAATACTTCAGCATTCTCAGCTACCGTAGTTCTTCATTTGTTTGTGTTCATCCACATTTTCTAGAAGCAAAAACACACGAAGACAGCAGGTTCATTTCACTGAATCATGATGTAAATCTTACTGCGTATCATATCACGAGACGATACACATCCCATCTTGTGCTTAAGTCTTGAGAACGTAGCCCAACATGAGCATTGATGTAACAGTAAGAAGTTATTAAAATAATTAAATGAAAACCCTAGTAATCAGTTCACTCATGTGACCCCGCAGCACAAAAGCAGTCTTAAGTCGCTGGGGTATATTTGTAACAATAGCCAACAATACATTGCATGGGTCAAAATCCATTTTTCTTTAATGCCAAAAATCATTAGGATATTAAGTAAAGATCATGTTCCATGAAGATATTTTGTAAATTTCCTACCATAAATATATCAAAACTTAATTTGATTAGTAGTATGCATTGCTAAGAACTTCATTTGAACAACTTTAAAGGAGATTCTCAATATTTAGATTTTTTTGCACCCTCAGATTCCAGATTTTCAAATAGTTGTATCTCAGCCAAATATTGTGCTATCCTAAGGATAGGATAGGCTTATTTATTCAGCTTTCAAATGATGCATAAAACTCAATTTCAAAAAATTGGTTTTGTGGTCCACGGTCATATATGTGTAGATCAAACCTTGTTTCCAAGAGGAATTGTTTGGAAAGAGGTGACTGAACACAGGTTTCTGTTAGGATTGTTTTGTCTTTATATTTAGGATTTTAGACGTGGGATTATTATTTTTCATATTATGAATGCATGCTATGCTATGAACGCTAAGAATAAGCGGTGGGTTTATGAAGGCAAGTAATCCTCCCTGAAACGAAGCTGATTCTAGAAGTGTGTCAGGAGATGTGTTCATGGACCGAGTTCAGCTCAAGCGGCAGTGAGCGAGCGAAACGCCACACGACTGATTATGATCACGCAGCTCTTTCTCTGGAAGAGAGCTCAGAGTCTGAGGAATGTCTCACACACAGACCAGAGTTTCTCGTCGACAATCTGATCGAACTCAGCCAACATTACAAACATGTGCTAGATCATCTGAAACAAAGAGCTGCTTCAGACGGAGACTCTACAGCAGCTGAGGAGCATTCACCTCCTCCAGCTGCTCCACACCGATGAAACGAACACCGGTGAACCACTGCTCCTGTCAATCAATCCAACACGAGCCAGGGACGCCGGCCTGAACGAGAGCTGAACTACAGCTCTGAAGTGTGAGGATGGCAGAATTCATCTGGACTATACAGACAGTACTGCACTAGAGAGAGCTATAAGTGCTCTATAAGATGAGCACATGACACACGAGCACGTGACTGGCTCCACTGACACCAATGGAGCTACCATCAACTTAGGCTTCTGATGCTTTGAGAAACACAGCCCTGGTCTGGAGTCAGTGGACACGACCCCCTCACCAAAAAAAAAAAAAAAATTAAAAAAAAAAAAAAAAAAAGGTTAAGGTTCTTAGCAGGCAGGTTATGACGAAAGAAATTAAATTTGCCTTGATCTTTTGGCATATAAGAGGTCTTTGTACCATTAAATCATCCTGCAAGTTTCATAGCTTAAAACCTCCTCCTCATTATAAACAAAGCATTTATTTAATCAAGCTCCAGAAACGGCTCGTTTGGATCTGAGGGGCAAGACGATATCACAGGGCACAGACATTTGCATAAACACGCCTCCAGAGCAGGAGCATATTGACGAATAATCTTCTCAGCATAGGCCCCGCCCACTGGTGTTCAGCCGCTAACACACTGAATGAGTGTTGCGTCAAAACAAACAGACATGACAATCACAGTGATTACAATCAGCGTCATGGAGTCACAAAGCGGTGCTAGATCTGACTGCAGCACAAACCGTCAGTGTGATTTCACAATGCTTCGTCTGGAAGTGACCGGTTTATTTGATCATGTTGTCAGAACACTTATGCCATAACGAGGGGGCTTTGATAGTGTTCCCTATGTAGTGACAGCAGCTGATTACTGACAAGCCCCTTAAAAACAGCTGGTTTTAGAGCAGGGGTGGGGAACATTGATCCTGGGGGGCCGGTGTCCCTGCAGAGTTTAGCTCCAGCCCTAATCAAACACACCTGAACCAGCTAATCAAAGTCTTCAGGATGCAGTTAGGGATTTTTCAGGGTTGGAGCTAAACTCTGCAGGAGAGGGGCCCTCCAGGATCAACACTGGTCAGAACGAGGGTTGAAAATCATTTTTCCACACACTTATTTGTTTGTGTGTGTGTAAAAAAACTTAATTTTATAAGTAGACCTTAAGGAACATTAAAATAACAAAATGAGCCCTTGAACTACTTCAGTTTTGCACCATTTATGTGAATGTTAGAAGCAAACTCTTCAGACAGAGAGAGAGAGTGATGAAGAGTCTCACGTGTGCTGCAGCTGCTCGTGCTCGCTCTTCATCTTGCCCAGCTCCAGCTGCAGGCGTGCGCGCTCCCGCGCCGTCTCGTCCAACGCCGTGCGCGCGTCCGCCAGCTCGGTCTCGTAGAGCGCTTTGAGGCCGGTGACCTCGCGGCTGCGCGTCTCCTCGCGCTCGCTGACCTGCAGCTGCAGCACGCTGTTCTCCGACTCCAGGCGGCGCACCGCGTCGATGTAAGCGGCCAGCCGGTCGTTGAGCTGCTGCAGCTCCTGCTTCTCCTGCAGGCGGGAGATCCGCGCGGGGCTCAGAGGAGAACTGCTGCCGCGGGGCAGAGACTGCTGGCCGGCCGGGGTCCGCGCCGCGCTCGCCATCGCCATCTGCCGCGAGAGACACGGTTAACCACAGACATCTGATCGACTCATAATCAATACTGGACTCAGAACCACAGACACCTGACAGGAGAAACTTACCTTCCCACTGATGAAGTATAGAAACGACGCACCGAGCGAACAGAGAGTAACTCTTCCAGAGCGTCCTACATCAACAGTAAACTGTAAAGAGTGTGTTACTCTGAGAGTAAGAGGTGTGTGTTTTACTCCGAGTGCAGCCGCGTGAAAGAATGAACTGAACTAATATGGCCGCTCATTACAACCACACTAACACGTGACCGCGGACAGCCAATCAGCCGCCGCCACGTCATCAGACGGTCAACGGAGCGGTGGAGACAAAATTCAAACTGCACAAAAACGCGCTGAAAGCACGTGCTGTAAACACACAGTCAATAACCGCGTGTGCGGGCTGACTTCTCACAGTAACCAGAGAGAACTGACCCAGACTGGCAATAGTGAACACTTTCGCTGTTTGTTTCAGTATCACTGTAAGATCATCAAGGCTTGTTATGACTGAAGCAGTTGTGTAGAATGCTGTAGTTATTTCTGCTCATCGGTTCTTCACTATTGCTAAGCCTGAAATCAGTGGAATCGTATACGGAATAACCATAGACTGTAAAAAAAAATGGACGTAGTGTCCGTGACGTCACTCGTAGGTTTCTGAAGAGCATTTTTGAAGCCTAAAGTGGGCGGAGCCG
>JAFVLL020033550.1:0-31250 GCA_021397915.2 Tor tambroides | reverse complement strand
TTTCTTTTAGCCAAACCCATTTCAAACAAGGTTATCTTATTATATTATTGTTACCTTATAGACTCAAGAATACATCCATTCCAGACACAGAAGACACTCTGATTTTGAATTTACAACATTTATTTTACCAACCAAACATGTTAGAAGTACACACACATAAATTTTCTCCCAAAGACGAACCCCGGCAGGCTGGCCGGTCGGTCATCGGTACTTTGTTTGTTGTCGTCTTCTAAATAATGCCGCGAGTGGGGCTTGAGGAAGTGACATCGCCTGCGTTTGCGCAGTGCGACCTGATGAAGCCGCTGAAGTGAGACACAGGAAACAGAAATACTGCAAAATAATAATAATAACGCAACTAAACAAGACGAAATAACGTTATAACATTTTGTTTCGTCACGTTTTGGTTAACGAAAATGAAGAGACATTTTAGCATAATTTTTATTTTGTAAAGCACATTTAGTCTCGTTTTTATTCGTCAACAATATTGCATTATACATTTAATTATAGTCATCGTCACACGACCAGCATTTACGTTTCGTCTCGTCTCGTTTTCATCACGTGATAAAGGTTCGTTGACGACAATATTTAGTCATAATTTTCGTTGACGAAAGCAACACTACAAATAAATAAATGGTGACCACATACATCACAGCTGTAGACAGGGAATTAAACAAATACATCTTGGGATGTAACAACTGCACCAATGTAATCCCTCTGTGAGCCAACTGAATTGGTGCGTTTGCACACGTGCTTCAGACACCAGTAACACTGGAGGTGTTCCCATAGGTCAAAATTATCATGCTGCATCTCGTTTTCTCAAAGGAAACTAGCGATTCCAGATTCACAAACAAATCTATCTTTTAATCATATCAGTCAAACAGGTTTGCAAAAAGGTCCAAAATTGTTTGCAGTTCAGTTTGATTCATTCAGATAATTCACACAGCAGTGTCACAACACCAAAATAGTAACAGGATATTTTACATTTACATTCATAGTTCAGTCATGAAACTCTAGATGGCGCAGACTGGCAGGAATTAATGTAACTGATGATATTCACAGTGTTAAACGACTTGGCACAAGCTGATTGGTTCATGTTGCATACACAGCCAATGAACTTGCTACTTTACATTTAAATGGCCAGTTAGCATACAATTGAGCATTTGTAGTGTGCTTTCAGAGTTCCTCTGAAACCCCCCACCTTCCCCAGCTCCACCTGTATAGATCTGCTACGGGTTATTTTATATACTATTTGTGCAGCAGCAGCATGTCTTAAATACTCACAACACTGTATGGCCATATGCATTGGGAGTAGCAAGTTCCCATACTTGCTTGCAGAGGCAGCAATAATCTACAACTACAGCAATAACCAACAGCAGCAGCAATTCACCAGCAACAGCGTAGCATATCTATTCCGCCCAAGACCAAATACATTAACATTGTCATAACCATTACCAGGCTAAAATCTTCCAATTGTTGTCATGATTTAAATATACATTCATTCTAAAGCATAAGACAGAAAACAAAAGACCACATAATTAGGTGGAAAATTATCTACAATACATATAGGAAACAAAACTTGAAAATATCTTTGTTGTGTGTGCAGCTTGCGAATGACACTGTGGTTCAAGTCAAGATGATTTAGTACCCAATCAACAACCATTGGCTAGAACCAAGTCTCACCCTACATGTTTTTATTTTTTGATAATCCGCTTCACTTGAACTTATCTCAATATAGAAGAAGAGATCTGTCGCTATACTTGTTACATTGCAACTCTAATGTCTTGTCTACCACCCTTTGGGTGTGTTTCTTTATAGTGAGTGTTTCCTGCATCTTTCGTGTGGCAGTTGACTTGTGGTTTCAGACTAAAGTGGTGCCATGACCCGGCACCTCTTCTCATCACACTGAGCAAAGTCACTCACCTACAGGCTACAGTGTCACTGACAAAATCAAGCTCCTTTACCACATCCATCAATCAACTTTTCATCATCTCCCTTCCTTTCCTTTTTCTCACTCATTTTATTTTCCAAACTGGTGTTCAAAAACACCTAGAGGCTCATAATAAACCCATAGAGGGTTCTTAAAATTAAATTAGAGGCCTAAATAAACGTTAACACATTTTCCCTAATTTCACATAAAAACTCATTCTGATTCACTCTGCTCTGTCTAATTTTGAAGACTGTGTAGAATATCTTAAGAGCAGCAGCAAAGATGTCCATGTTGAGTGCTCAGACAGGCACAAAACAGTCCAACATTTTCAGTGCTCTTATTAATAACTGGTTTAATTCCTTAAAAAAGGAACTGGGCTTAAAAAGAAAACTTCTCAAATCTCAGGAAAGGATTTTTCAGCATCCCAAAACACAAACAGCATGAGATTATGCCTCAGAGTTATTGCCATCTGAAGAAGTGTTTGGGTTCCCAGTGTGAGCATGACATATTATTGCTTATTAGTGGCTGTTTGTAATTCAACAGGTCCAATTTATTCATATTATCTGTATAAACAAATACAAGTATATAGTTGATGTGCCAATCAGCAAAAGGAGAGAGTCTTGATGTATAGAGAAAAAAACAAACTAGCAAAAAAAAAAATAAAAAAAAAAAACTCAGCCTTTAGAGTGTCTGTTTTTTTTTTAATAATCAATCAATAAAAAAAGGCAATGGATGCAATTTCTTTCTTTCTTTCTTTCTTTCTTTCTTTCTTTCCGTATAATCATTCAGCTACTGCCTATATTTCCTTTGGTTAAAAGATGATATTAAATATTTATGAACCTTTGAGTTGATGAGTTAAAAAGAAAACAAAATATTTATGCATTCTTATTAATCTAACCAGACACAAATAGAATAACACAGCGATGTGAATCATCCCAGAAATTATTTTCCATCTCAGTGTCACCATTTTTCTCTTTTTACCTTGTCTCAAATGAACAGAAGCGGAAGATTCAAGCAGCCTGGCGCGCTGACACAAACAGACAATAATTGTTCCTTGGGAGTAATTGGGTTTTCAAAGCTCGCTGACACGAGAGAGACTTTTTTATTTGTTCAGCCCAATGGAGTAGAGTACAGCAACGGGCATCAAACAGACAGCACTTCTGCTCAAGCATTAATAGTCTGGACACAATGGGTTTTTTCTACTTTGAGCCAAACCTAGAAAAAATGTGAATAAAATGGAGTGCCTCTTCTGTTTTGCATTTCAGTTCAGGTTCACTGACATTGTATTTTTCGAGGAGTGTTTATAGTGTAACTATTTCTCATATACAATAATTATGGTCCAGATTTTGATTAGTTACCTTGTTCATTATCTTAAATATTTCATATTCATTTAAATTAACATGACAGTTTTTTATTTTACATTTTCTTTTTTAAACGCATTTTTACAGACAAACAAATAATAATAATAATGATATGTCACATTATGAATGCATTCAGAATATGTCTATTCAATTAGATCATATCTAATTGTTTCTTGTTTCACTTCATCTTGTTACGCTATATAAATGTGTGTGAGCTGCATTACAGGTGAAGGCTTGAAAACAACGTGCACAGACACAGGGCAGACACACCAGAACAGGATGACAAACAGCAGACATTTAAGAATGATGCTGCATCTCACCTGTGGATGCATTATTAAAGACTGGAGGACGGAGAATGAGAGATAACGAGCTCAAGATGCTATAATGAGGCACGGCTCTACCTAAAGGCCAGATCCGGACACGTAACTGGGCAACAGCAAGTCACATCCACAGAGATCCGACATCAAGCATTAGCATCACAAAAGGAGCGTAAGCCCAACATGTCACAGATCTGTGGTATAAATAAATCATGGTGGTGCAGAACAGAAGAAATAGAAGTAAGTTTGCATGCTATGGACAAAGAATTCATATTAAACAGGCTCATGATCACATCATTACACTTATGTGACCTCTCTGCAGTAGATGGACAGGTGCATTGATGTCAGTGCCAAACTCGTGTTTAACAGATAAAGGAAGTCTGGAAATATAGGCTGTGACTGAGAGCAGCTGCCTTTTTGCCTCAGTAATTTTCTTAAGAAAGAAGTTAAGAAATTGCTTAACATAAACTGTAATAACCTTGTAAGTGTAATTCTTGAGATATTCTTAAGAAGTTCTGAAAATATTCTCTTAAGATCACCCTCCCCCCCTTTATTGGAATAGTCCGCCTAAGGCTGTCCAAGATTTAGATGAGTTTGTGGTTTGTGTCTTCATTGGAACGGACTTAGAGGAATTTTACCATCACTTGCTCACCATTGGATCCTCTGCAGTGAATGGGTGCCGTCAGAGTAAGAGTCCAAACAGCTGATAAAGACATCACAATAGTCTTGTGCAATGAAAAGCTGCATGTTTGTAAGACACAAATCTATTATTAAGACATTTTAAACTTCAAACTGTTGCTTTTGGCTAAAATATGTGTTCTTTATCCATAATATTTCTTTCTCCTGTTAAAAAAAAAAAAAAAAGTCTCATCTGAATCAGGGGAGAAATCAAGAGATCAACACTGTTTACGAGAAAAAAAAAAAAAAAAAAACAGTCCAAAACGGTTCTAAACAAATATGTCGGTGGATTATGATGTGAGAGGACAACAGGGAATCGACATTTTCCACTAGAGGAAGTGTTATTATGGCTTATGGACTCATATTTTGTTCTGAAGTTAAAATGTCTTAATAAAGAATTTATTACAAATGCAGTTTTTCACGTCACAATATGTTAATTAAAGGACTGATGGAAGAAGATGACATTTTTCAAGGTTTCCAACCCAGCCATGCACACAGTAAAGGTAATCGCCTGGAAGAACTCAGAGTTCCATCTTTCTTCTGTGCGGTAACACAGGAACCAGTACACCACGTTGAGGAAATGAAGCAAAAAGAGATCCATCTGCTGGCTGGGCACAGTTGGAAATCTTTTACACACCAAAACATTGGATCCATAAATATGTATGGAGTGGGTGGAGGTGGTAGGTGTCCACTGAAAAACATGCAATTCCAAATGGAAACCTCAGGTGTGGGAAGCTCAGTGGAATCATAAATGATATCTCTCATCTCTCTTTCTTTTATCATCGCTTTCATGGCTGCGAGACCTGGCAGTGGGCCGCAATCATTAATCGAACACATGGTGTGTGCGGCACAGGTGTGCTGTGCTGTTTTTCAGAAAACAATAAGACATTCGCTTCAACTTACCAATCACCGCAATCATCTCGTTCCTCTGGTTTCACAAACCATATCATCACTGACATCTCTATAGCGCTGTCTTCTACTGTACGTATCTTATTTGCATGTGAGTTACTCTCATTTTCATCATGGTTATCATGCAACCTCTTCAACCTTCCCAAAGCACAGTGGTTGCATGGTTCTAAAATAAATCTAAGCTACGTGGAATCTGTTTTTACCACAGTAATTACCGTCTCCCATTGGGCATTCATTTGGAGGACAAACTCTCTGGAGACGGAGGAGATGAAACAAACTGAAATTCCACCTTGAAAACTTTTCACATTTAAAAGTAACTAATGACAGTTTACTTTGCTGAGAGACTGAGTGGAGGAAAGATGACGGAGGAGAATGCCAAACTAGAGTTTACATTTCTGATGATAATGTGTGTGGTTCTTGCTTAAGATGTTGAGGATGGCTGTCAAAACATTACAATGTGTTTGCTAAGGTGTTCTGTTTGTTTGTGCATTGCAAGGTGGTTGCTAGGGTGTTCTGGGTGTTTGCTTAGTGGCCCAAATTAAAAGAGCCAAAGTCTCTATAATATTTTGGTCTCTTGATGTGGTTTAAGTCTCTCTTCTTAACACAATATATTGCTACCATATCGGTCAATATTGTACTTTTTAAAATTTATTTATTTATGAATTAATTTTACTACTCTATAAATAAAGGTTAGACTTTATTTTAAGGTGTCCTTGTTACAGTGTAATTTAAGTACTTTTTAACTACACGTACTTACTATATGGTTAGGGTTTGGCTTAGGGTTACTTGCATGTAATTATGCATAATTAATTGTTATTACAATAGTGAGTAGTAAGTACATGTAACATGTGTAACAAGGACACCTTAAAATAAAGTGTTACCTAAATAAATTTTTATTTATTTTCATGTATTCACCGACAAATACGAATTTGCTGAAAATGACTCACCCTCAGGCCATCCAAGATGTAGATGAGTTTGTTTCTTCATCACAACAGATTTGGGAAAATTTAGCGTTATGTCAATTTCTCATAAGTGGATCCTCTGCAGTGAATGGGTGCCGTCAGAATAACACAGCTTTTCACTTCACAAGATGCTAATTGATGTACTGTGAGATGTCTTTATCAGCTGTATGGAGTCTCATTCTGACGGCACCCATTCACCGCATATGATCCATTGGTGAGCAAATCATGTAAAGCTAAATTTCTCCAAATCTGTTCCAATAAAGAAACTCATCTACATCTCAAATGGCTTAACAGCAAGTTAATTTATAGCTTGTTTTCAACTATTCATATAATTCATATATTCATATATTCTTAATCAGTTTTCAAAACTATTATCCATTTTTTTACTATTCACAATCTTATGATGCCTCAATACGCTTGTAGCTTTTAAAACAACTGATTTTATTTTTTAAATGTATTAGTATGATTTCATTTTAATACTTAATATTGAATAATATCATAGTAATTGGAATAATGGGAATAGTTAGGGGTTTGTTAAATCTCAAACCCAATATGAGTAATAATAATATGTTTGAGGAACACCGCTAAACAGACATAAAGAAAAAATATTTTCCAAACCCTTTTATATCACGTCTTTTCCAGTAAATTATTCCACATAATAGACCATTCTCATCAATCAATACAGCCTGACAGTTCTTTATCAAATAATGTACCTTTATGTAAGCCGTACAATATTTCAGTCTGGAAAGCATTTCTGGCAATTTCTGTTTTCATAAACAACATATGCTTCATTTAATGTGTTTTGCAGCTTGGCTATTCTTGTTAGTTGCAAATTTTAGACTGTCTAAATGTTGATGAATATGTATGAATACACTTTTTGGTTTTATTTTGATTTTTGTTTTACCCTAAATAGAAGGAGTGTTTCTCTCTCATAAGAAAATCATGTGGCTAAAAGAAAGAGCTTGTTGACCTTGTTTTGGGTATAAAGAAGGGGTCCTTTCATCAAAGGATTGTCAGAACATTGCCCACTCCTCATGTCTGCCAGTACTGCCTTTATGATGAACGCTGTGTTCTGGGAACAGTCATTTCCCCTAAAACCTCAGACGATACACGGCAATTAGACAAACCTTGGTTTGGCCTTCAAGATCTCTATGCTTTTAGGCATTTCTGTAACTGCGGATGTTCTGGTAAACACCTGCAAAATGGATTGTTGTACATTATAAAACAATCCAAAGTAAAAATCTGTAGATAGAGGACATACTGTAACTTTGATGATCCATTAAGTGTTGGCCCATAATCACACAACATTTGATTCTCACCTCTGGGAATAAAGAAGCCTGTGGTTAAAATTGAACCTTGATTTATGAATCAGTTTATACACTCCTGTGACCATAAGTGACTAGTTTCTCATTTGTAATCTGTCAGGCAAATGAGAGCATTTGGGTTTTCCACTTATCATAGTTCATTAGTTTGATTTTACATCCTCTTTGAGCAGGACGCAGTAAATATGCGGGATGTCAGGCTGAATTGTAGTGCGCTTTAGGCAGGCCTTGATTCAAATGATGGCCTCCACTCAAAATGACTTGAAATGGTATGCTTGAAAGGATGATGAACTCAACAATAGATTTCTAGAATAGATTTTTCTCATTTATAAATCCTTTCATCCTCAGTCAGTTCAGTAGAAATTGTCAGATAAATTCAGTGTCTTGGATTCCAATGGCCATTCTTGACTTCTTTTCTAAACAAATATCTAAAGACTTATACAAGAAAGTGGAACCAGTCTTTTCCAAAGTAGTGAAAAAGTTAGCAAACCGAAAAACACTGTACCATGCAAACCTTTCAGTGATGCTCATTGTATCTCAAGAAGATAATAGTCAGGTTCTGAATGTAAAAATCCCATTCATTTTCTACATTCAATGACAGTTGATGGTAACCATTGACTTACATAGTAGGGGGAAAAAATGCTATGGAAGTCAATGACTACCGTCAAGGTTGCATTTATTTGAAACAAAATACAGTAAAAATAGTGAAATATTATTAAAATTTAAAATAACTTTTTTTTTATAAATATATTTTATAATGTAATTTCTACCTGTTATGCAATGCTGAATTTTGAGCAGCAATTACTCCAGTCTTTAGTGTCACATGATTCTTCAGAAATCAATCTAATATGCTCAAGAAACATTTTTTTTATTACTATAAGTGTTGAAAACAGTTCACAGTGCTTTTGTGAATATATTTATAGAAACTGTGATACATTTTTTTCCCCAGGATCCTTTGATTAAAGTTATGATGTTGTACTTTGTCTAAGAAGTAGTATAATGAAGAAAATGAATGGGAAAAATATTCCTGGAGCCAAGTGAGCGGTCACTCTTGCACTCCATTGAGTTTCAGTCGAAGATGTACCTCTCTGTTACCATTAATTGACACTGATTTTGGATGGAAGACAATCACATTTATATTCCATGCATTAATACGCTAGCATCGCTGGGGGAAAACAAAGTTCTGCAAGACCTTATTGAATCAGGCCTTTTCTTTTCTAAACAGTCTCAGGAGAGCAGGACGCAGAAAAAGCAAATTAGATCTTCTCCTCGCTGGGAGGTCATGCATCCGTACGCATCGGGCCTAAATTGCAATTCCGAAAAAGAGGCCACTTTGTAGAACTCCGATCCCCTGAGCAACGAGTACAGTCAAATACAGCCACAGAATTATTTCCCTGTCCTGACCTCAACTCACCAGCAACAATTACCGTCCCATTGACTTGCAAAGCAGAGTTTGTGTGCTCTCCCTTTGGGTGCCAGTTAATTATGGTGCATACAGCAGGACTAAAGACTGATGGTGAGGCGCTGAAGTTATTATCCTGACTGGATTTATATTCAGGCAGGAAATTCTTTCTAATATTTCCCACCTAAAGGAACTAGCATCATATTGCAGCCTCCTGTGTAGGACAGATGCATTTTAAATGACAAAAAGTGGAAATTCAAATGAAGTTGACATCATTAATTCAATTATTATCACAGGCTCTAGACTCTCTGGAGATTTTCAATCTTATTATCATTTCCTGAAGTATTACTCTATCAGCAGACCTCATGGGAAAAATGTAGATATTGCTTTAATAACATCTTTGTTTGAATTTACGCTTCCCTGGCATATATAATGGACACGTTTTCATTTCTCTATGTCTTTCTCTGTATCTCTGCACATGCCGTTGTTAAAATGGTATAGGATTACATGGGGTAGGACGATTTGACTGGCTGGGGATTCTGTTTGGCCTGGTGGTTTGTGGGGGAACGGATGTGCTGATGCAGCCACTTTGTTTCTCGTTGGACTGATTAATAGCACAAAGCTCCAAATCCTCCGAGGGGACGCTGAGACACTCGGAAACAGTTCAGGATGAGACCATCCCCCAATTACCTTCAATAATGTCAACTGCATGGGTGATGGACAATACCATCCTATCGCAGGCCTGGGTTTTATTAGCTGAAGGTGAATTGAGTTAGTGAAGATGTGTGTGTGTGTGTGTATATATATATATATATATATATACACACTACTGTTTGAAAGTTTGGGATCAGTAAGATTTATGGCTTTGAAAAAGTCTTATGTTCATGAAGGCTGCATTTATTTGATCAAAAACACACTAAAACAGTAATAGTATGAATTACTGTCATTAAAAAAATAATTTATGCCTTACATCAAATGACATGACTCACAACTTATAATGCAAAACCTAAACTAATACTAAGCTAAAACTAATATTGACATCTTGTGCTCAGATATATATCATAGTTGTAAACGTGAAACAGAATCTGAACGTGTTTGTTCCTCTGAAAGATCTAAAATGTTTTCATGCATAATGTATGGGATCTGCTCATTTTCTTGATCCCTGCATATAGATGGTTTCTTTTCAGGGCAGGAACCAAAACTTGCTGTTTCAAGCTGTTGGTGAAAAGAAAGTTGTTAAAAGTCTCTAACAGTTATGCTAAAATTAGTCCTGAAGCCTGTTATAGCCACGCTATACACTGAAGATTTGTTATCAGTACTTGAGGCAGAATGTGTCTGCAGACATGACAAATAAATTTTTTAAAGTACAAATATTCCATGTAGTATCCAAATGAATTTGAGCTCATAAAAGTTGCATGCATAATAATATAAAATGCTTTTAAAAATATTTTTAGATGAATTATACCATGTCACACCACAGGACTTCCTATAAATCTTTCATGTCAGCTCCCCACTTACACTTAAAATATAAATCTGTTGCATCATTGCATTGGTGTAAACATCTCAACATAACCAATTAGATCCTTTCATAATTTTTATTAATATTCCAGCACCTTTATGAGGACAGTGTATTCTTTAATTCAAGGCAGACATCTCTTGTGAGACGTTTCTGTTCATCAGAGTGATGCAGATCCACCAAGAACATTTCATTTCAGCCAATTACAGTTTAAAAATAAGCAGCGCTGACAATGACTGAAGGATGCAAGCAACAGCAGCCAAATCATTATAGAATTAAATATTATTATGTTTTGTTCAGTTTATTTCTTTTCCAGGAAACATTCTTATTTCACTTCTTAACAGAGTTATGTTCTTCTTTTTTACTGAAATACTTGTTTATCTTATATAATACTGCTCCATTTCCATCAGAACCTGATTTATTTCACGAACAATGATTTTCAAGTTAACAGCTCTTAGAAACACTGCAATGGGAGCACAAACAATGGCGCCAAGCAAGATGGAGAACTTTGCTGAAGGGTGAGGGTGACAATTAATGTCCGCAGTGAATAAATTGTTGTGTTCAGAGCACAAAATGCCTCACAATACCCAGGAGCCTGCAACAGTTAGGCGTGACAAATTTTGAGCTAATCAGTTTGCTTATTCCTGCTGCTCATAATGAGAGCCATTGGTCATGGGAATTTAAACCGTTCTCTTGTCTAGATCTTGCTTGGCTTGACTGAGTTGTGGTTGAGAAATGCGTAGTTGACTTTGATTAGCATGGACGGCGGAGTTTAGCATACTAATGCCGATGAGGGGCACTGCGACAAGCCCCCAGACTGTCCTATGGGCTTAACTGGGCAGCTCAGGAAGAATGGAAGCAAAAAATTGATTACAATGTTCTGTCAGGGGGCTTCGAGGTGGAAGAAAATTGCTACATCTATTGTGTGGCAACAAGAAAAAGTAGGAAAGCCAAATGTTTAATTGCCAAGCAACTTTGTGAGACTGGGCTGTAAAAGTAATAGGCAGAAAAATGCTTTTCCTTATAGGGACAGAAAGGGCGTTCCATCAGAGAAGAGCTTAGCCTTGCTTCAGCCCCTCTGAGGGGTTTTAATCTTCGTGTTTTGATTGCGCTAAACTGTTATAATCAGGCTTTGCGTAATGTGTTATTCTTTTCTTTTACACCTTTATTTTAGTTTTAGTCAGAGCTTTTGTGTTTTGACTAAGTTTAGCCAATATTTTGTCATTCATTTATTTAGTCAATTTTGCCATGCAAAGGCAAACGACTGTAACTTCGGTTTTTGTCGAAAATGAGTTATTTATATTTTTGGGACATTCAAGACATCCTTTATCATGTACATAAGTATCTTGAGTCAATTTTGTTGTTTTTCCAAGAAAATAATGGGTCGTCTCAACCGTAACTTCAAAAAGCCCTGGAGAAACCAAGGCAGAACACCGTATAACACCAGTTACCGCTCTTTCACTTTGTTTGGAACGCTCAAATTGAGTTACGGCGTTCTGACTTTGTTTAACTGCGCATCAAAATGAAGTTACGGTGCCGGCTTGGAGTTATACTGTGTTCTGCCTTTTTTACTATCCATTAAAATCTGCCGCATTTTAATTACGGTATAGACAAAATAATTAGATCGCGATCTACCAAACAGCTCCATATAACAAAGCACTGTAAAGACTAGACACCTTGGCAGCAATACATAATCGTGAATAACCTTTAAAGATTTTTTTTTTTCCTTTTTGTAATGCAGATTATTCACCAGGCTGTCACTTCTAGTTGGATGCGTGTGTTGGCTACTTGAATGCCGTAGCATGTAGTATGATCAATCATAAAATCAGTAGCCTAACAGTTAGCAATTAAATCCATATCCTACCTTTTCTTGTAACCTGATAAAATCAATCCATGGCGCTGAACGTCGTCGGAGATGTTTAATCCACACGCATTTCTGAACATGCCTGCTTGCTGGCGTTCACATAAATCCACAAGTCGTTCTTTTAGGTTAGGCTATTTCATTCAAGTCAATATAAGCAATTATGCTATGTCTAGCATTATTTTACGTTACTGAGCATAGCAAATAAATTGGTTGCAAAACGGTATCCACTCACATGTTTAACTTTTAGTCTGCTTGTTACGGTCCAAAAAAAAAAAAAATACAAAAATTAATACAGTCACATTACTATATGCAATAGCCTATATGAGATAGCCCATGATCACTAGATTTTATACAGGTGTTACTATAACGATTTTGTAAATGGTGATCAGCAACCAAATATTGATAATGTGGAAGTTACTGTCTTTTGCCTTGGTGTGACTTCTCACTTTTTGCAGACAATGCAAAGGCAGAGTACATTAACTTCAAAACAGGGGTAAAAATCAAGTTTGAGCTCACAATTTTTGAATATAGATAATTTTCATTACTACAACATCTAATTGCCAAATTTCCAGTGTCCTACCTATAATTAATTTGTCTGGACAAGTAAAAAAACTTTAAAGTCATTTTTCTCAGTTTCACACTCTAGGGAGTTAAGGTCTTTTGCCTTTGAAGGGCAGTAGCCTATATATGTGACCCTGGACCACAAAACCAGTCTTAAGTGTCAATTTTTCAAAATTGAGATTTATACATCATCTGAAAGCTGAATAAATAAGCTTTCCATTGATGTATGGTTTGTTATGATCGGACAATATTTGGCTGAGATACAACTATTTGAAAATCTAGAATCTGAGGGTGCAAAAAAATCTAAATATTGAGAAAATCGCCTTTAAAGTTGGCCAAATGAAGTTCTTAGCAAAGCATATTACTAATCAAAAATGAAGTTTTGATACATTTATGGTAAGAAATTTACTAAATATCTTCATGGAACATGATCTTTACTTAATATCCTAATGTTTTTTGGCATAAATTTTTTTTCGATAATTTTGACACATACAGTGTATTTTTGGCTATTGCTACAAATATACCCCAGCGACTTAAGACTGGTTTTGTGGTCCAGGGTCACACACACACACACACACACACACACACATATATATATATATAGAGAGAGAGAGAGAGAGAGAGAGAGGGAGAGAGAGAGAGAGCCAGTCATGTGATTAATAGAATAGTTGTGCTTAGTGTTGGCTGCCATTGTTGACTGTATATGTTTACAGTTTTTTTTTTTTTTTTTAAATAATTTGTTTAATTTGTTGACACACACACACATACACACACACACACACACACACACACACACAAAGTACTGTCCCCTTTTACTTAGCATACACATACATTTTAAGAATATGACTAATACTGATGAATGAACAAGTTAAGGCTATTAAGTAGCAGTCGCTTTAGCGAAAGGAAATAGCCTACAGCGTATGCAATTGAAGAGTGTGTGCTACGAGCATTGTATGATGTCTGACAGGACAGGATAGTTCCTTTTTCTGAGGTTAGAGACTATTTATTTTGTAACAAGTTATGAAAATAACATTGGAATAATGCCACTGAAGTTAAACCTGACAACATCTCACCTCACCTCATCGGGACAGTGTGTTTTTCTCAGGCACTCTTTACTTAAACTGCATTATTTATTTATTTATTTATTTATTTTTTACTTAAACTGCATTGGACCAAAGTGTCAACAGTTTTCACGAACGTCTTTCAAAATAAAAGTCCCACATCAGAAAACATTTAGAATTACGTTTGTTGTTGTTGTTGTTTGACTATACACTCCATGACCCACTCAGAACGTTTTGCAACCCACTTGGGTCTCAACACTGGTAGCCTATATATTACACAAGTTGAAAAACACTGGTATATTACACAAATGTTTATAAAAGTGCTGAACAGCAGCTGTTTCTGTCATATTATAATAACACTTCCTCTAGTGAAGAAGTCCATCCCCTGTCTTCTCACATCAAAATCCACCAACATATTTGTTTAGAACCGTTTGGGACTGTTTTCGCTGATAAATAATGCTTGTTCTGTGCATATTTCTCTCCTGATTCAGATGAGACAACTTTTTCACTGGAGAAAGCAATATTTGGGATAGAGGACTCGTGCTTTGGTGTTGAAGTTAAAAACGTCATAATGACGGATTTGTTTCTTACAAACACACAGGTTCTCACTTCACAATACAATAACTGAAGAACTGGAGTGGTGTGGATTACTTGTGATGTTTTTTTTATCAGCTGTTTAGACTCTCATTCTGACGGCACCCATTCACTGCAGAGGATCCATTGGTGAGCAAGAAATGTAATGAACATTTTTCCAAATCTGTTTAGATGAAGAAACAAACTCATCTACATCTTGAATGGCCAAGTGAATGACACTTTGATGAAGCGATGACAACCTCACAGAGCACCCTATTAACCACCTAGCAATACCCTGGCTTAAGTGTCACATTTTGTCAAAAAATGTGAAAATTTAAAGTCACATAATGCCTGCTCTAAGAAATCCTCAAAGATAATTATTTTTCAGCTAGGTCAAGGATCATTACCAGTACCAATTCTGCAATCACTTCAAATTTCCATTTCACTGCGTTCACAGAACAAGACTTAGACAGACCCAACACCTTCAGCTAAAGACTCATGCTCCCTCATCTCTTTACTGGACACGATGATCTAATCAAAGCTCTTTCAATTTGTAGTTAACAAACTGAAGACACTGCAGTTTCGAGATCCAACTGGGTCACGATCCTGCAACAAATGAAACAAAGTGATGGTAGCCTTGGCTGTTCTAGATTTTTGCAGATTGAATACGTTTCTGACTCTAAGCAACAGGTTGATGTTCCTGATAACTCTAATGGAAAACAGCATTAAGAGTATTATGGTGACAGACATCATTGACTGCACTGGGTAATAGGGGTCAGTTTGTGTTAAGCAGTTCAGGGAGGCTAATAGGTTCTGAGCGACATATTGATTGGTGTTCAGTCAGCAGGGATAAACAAAACATTTCCCATGATGATGCTCTTCTTTTCTCTTGCTGATCTATTCATCTTGTGATGAATGACAGGACTATGGCTATTTAAAAAAAGTAAGTCTATCACCAAAAATAAAAAATTCTCAAACTACAAACTGTACTAGATATATTACCATGGTATATATATATATATATATATATATATATATAACTATAGTATTTTTAAGAAATGTTTAAATTTAATGACTATAACAATTGCTATCAAACCATAACAATATAACATATATAACAAATATCTAAACAAGAAATGAACAAACAAACTATAAATAAATAAATACATTAGTTAGTTAGTTATTAACTATTACTTTGGTTGCACCACTTGACATTTTGCAACCTTCACAAACCTTGTCGGAAAAATCTGATCCTTGGATCCACTTTATGATATCATCTCCCCAAACCCCTTATGCATGGTTGGGCCATATGACTTTGTTGCATCACATGAGCCATTGTATGTATTAATTGATTTTTAATGTACATTTCAATACATTAACATAAATTAGCAAATATATATATAGACTTGTTTTCATGTAATTTAACCATGCTGAAAAAAAAAGCTTCTTAAAACAAACAAATTACATACATGTATACATAAATAATCAATATATTTTATGTATCTAATTATATTTATGATTTGGTTAACATCATTTTATTTCACAAAGACAAAAAGACCATACTCAGTATATTTTTGTTTATACATAAGCAAAATGTTCATAATATTGTTATTTTTTTAAACCATAAACAACAATTAAATTAGCCATAATATGATAATAATATGAGAATATTTACTTTCTTAGTAAAGAAATGACTATACCCCCCGCCCCCCTGCCCCAGATGGTGATTGTTAGAAAGACTGAACAAAACCAGAAAACATTTTAATTAGACCAATATAAAAATGCACTTTAAATAAATGTTTCACTGCTTAACTTTTTAGTGCCTACAAGTTATGCTGTCATGCCTATATGGAGATTAAAATAGCCATAATGTCTGACCTATGAGCCTTTTAAACCAAGGCAAATACAAGCAGCTTTTGCTGCCTCAAGTCTTGCTTCACTCTCCAGGTCAGAAGAAATAAATGGTCTGCCGTCCCAGAGGAGATGAAGCAATCAAGCCGTATGCAGAGCTATCAGGACCCCTGCACGTTACAGATGCTGTAGATATTAGATTGTTTCCTCTTTTCAAAGAATAGCATTTATCTTCAGGTGCTGAGCCTCCTGATTGAGCAAGTTAGTTCTCTTTGTGAAGATGTCGGGATGTCCGCCTCCAGTGTTACACCGCAGCAGGCCCGTGTGATTCCTGAGACGCTGAATGTTAGGGATATGTCAGCCTCACATGAACACCCATTCTTCATGTACGCCCAGCCTGGGAGATTAGATCCTCCGTGTGCCAGATGTTACGATGTAATAATCTAATTTCTCCTCCATCAGCATCTGGCATTTTTGCTGGTGATTTAGCTTGATGATTATTCGTGTTTTTATTATTATTATTATCCTGGAGCATGCCATTCTACAAAAATGGTACATTTTTAATGTAGTTTGTTTTGAAACATTTAGTTACTGGATAATCAAGATCTTTCATTTACAAAAAAAAAAACAGACTGCAAGACTCGACTTGAATGAAAAATAGATGAAGTGTTTCTTAAAATGTATTCATTAAAATATGTTCAATATGCTGGAATTATTATCCATTGTATTCCCAAAATATGCATATTTACTGGGATTGCATCTACCTACAGCATTCAGTTGAATCAATATTTGCATTAGAAAAGTGCAGTTCCTTGGATGAAGTGATGACAGCTTCACTTCTGTGTCATTGTAATTAGCCCCTTTGAGAATTCGTCATAACCGCTTACAGAAAACACCTGATTATGCTCCAGGCATGACATAAATCCGATCGCTAAATTTCTGACAACAATTACAGTAAAAGCATCACGTTTGTTGCGCTGGAGTTTGCATATGCTCTCAGGAGGAAAGCTCAGATTTCTGAAAATGGATTGAACTAGTGTGATAGTGGCATTGTTTGATAAGACTTGGCGTTTCCTCAGAGCTTCCACTGATACATCATTTAAGGTTTTGTGGTATTTTTCCCCCTTTTCTTCTAAGAAACTGCTGACAATATGTTCTGCAATTCCCTAGACTAAATTACTCTCAGATGTACCTCGTTGATGCAACTGCATGAAATATCCCACTGCACAAGGCTAATGAATAAATTAAAGATCACACTGTATAGGGATTCTATAAACAGTGAGGAAGAATAATGTGAACTTTAGCTTGCTTGGAGAAAAAAAAAAGAAAAAACTAAAGCACAACAACTTTATGAATCTTCATATACCAAGGTATGAAAAACAAACCTTGAAATTACAGTGAAATGCATAAATATTTGTATACTTCTATGTGTATTTTTTAAAGACTTCATCAGTTGAATGCTAGCAGTAGCTGTTTGCTACAAAATATAAAACACAATAACTGTACCAACCAAAAAAAGTTTTTGATTGCATTTTGATTGAAAAATTTGAATGTGTGAGCATCGTAGAGCCAAATACATCAGTCAGATAACAGATCATAGACTGAGACTTTGTTCATTTTTTTTTTTTTTAAATACTATTTTTTACACAGAATTTTTAATGGATAGATGTTTAGCTACTGATTGTTTTCATGAGGGCAGTATCCAAATCTGAACACATTCATCACCAAAAAAAAAAAAAAGAAAGAAAAAAAAAAGATGTACTAAAACACATTAACCAATATCTGATTTCACTTAGATTTCAAATGAACGATGAGCAGGCAGCTTTAGCTTAGTTCTGATTGGGAAGACACTGGCTGCATGTGAAATTGCTTCTCTACTATATAGTAGGCAAAAACATTTGAAAAGAGTAGGCTACTATCCAAATTCACAGTACTCATAAAACAGTAGGCAAAAAGAACCCGGACGACTTACTACTTCCAGCAAGTGACAAGAACAACATGATGAATGTAGTATGTCCGGATTATATTCATACTGCACACATTTATACTATATAGAATGTATTTTAATGGTCCTGAAGTAACTGCTTATTCACTAAAAGTATCCAGACAGTATGAAATTTCAGACACAGCATATGTCTTGTTTGATAATATATTCTAGCATATCTGATGATAAACATCTGAAACTGTTGAAATCAGCTACAGTAGTGCATGCACAGAATTACAATTGGACATAAAGACAAAATGATTGTTGCTCTGCAGTGGTCTTTGATGATAATTACAGATGCTGTCAAATAAACTTTAGGGTAGATTATTTATTTCCATCTCTGTGTGGTTGTTTTATTACTGTGCTGATTGAAAAGGAGACACCACACTGTTTTTTTCTCTGATGGTTGGTTATACATTTCTGGATTCTGGAATTGTAATTTCTTTTCTTTTCTTTTTTTTTTCTTTTCTTTTCTTTTCTTTTCTTTTCTTTTACACTGGCATAGCAGGATATGAATGGTAATGACTACAGGTGTGCACCAATTCAAGAAGTTGAAGCTTTTCCAAACAGACTGGCAAAGTTTATATACACAGTGTGTGTGTGTATATATATATACACACACACACTGTGTATATAAACTTTGCCAGTCTGTTTGGAAAACAGACAGTATACACACACAGTGTGTGTGTATATATATATATATATTAGTGTATTAGTGTATTTTGTAAAACACACACACACACAGATAGATAGATAGATAGATAGATAGATAGATACAGGTATAGATATAGTTACTACATATTAGTATATTTTGTCAAATGTTTTAGATTTTATTATTGAGTTACTGTTACACACAAGTAAAATTATTATTATTATTTATTTATTTTATTTTTATTTTTTTTCAGAACTGTTTGACTGTATGACTGATTGACTGTTGGCATTTGACTCACCTCACTCAGAGTTTTGAGAAAATTATATGTTTGTTTATTTGCACCAATGAATTGTAAGTAAACATTTCTAGAAAAATTTACATTTATATTACTTCCACTTCTACTCTTTCAATAGAAATGCATCCTCGTAGACATACCCACACACACCCAGATGGAGAGACACACACAGAGAGAAAGAGAGAGAGAGAGAGAGAGCTTTATTCTTTATCCTTTAAAACAAAAAATGCAAAACAATGACATTACACATTTATCAGCCTAGAAGGATAAAACATAATGAAAATATGCAGAAATTAAGTCATGAACGGTATTTTTTAGAATCCAAGGGACATCCCTATGAAGGGGACCTGTGGGAGCCGTGAACAATCTCCCCAACCAGCCAAAATTTTACTCTTTTTAAATATTTATTTCCATTTGAACATTTATTGGGCAGGAAAAGACGGTACAGAGAAAAGATGATTTCCCATTTTACATATTATATGAAAACATGTTGAAGTGCTTCCCACAATTATTTGCTCTGACATTTGCCCAAACTATTATATCCTTTAATGCGTTAACCCCCTGTTTAACAAGGGACTAATTCTAAAATAAATAAATTATAGAAATATTTAATTATATACTATAATTATTGAGCTTGCTCCTGTAGGACTTGAGCCCTTTCACACTTATTATCAGTTTCACACCACTGCACCAAGCAGCCATGTGACTGCACTTGCAATCTTTTGTGTTTATTGTTTAATTTTTTTTTTTTTTAATCAGTTAGCTTTTACTCTACCCCAAAATGAAAATTTGTTTCACCCTCAAGCCATGCAATATGTGGATGAGTTTGTTTCTTCAACAAAACAGAAACTTAGCGTTTGTATCAGTCAATCAATAAATGAATGAAAGAATGAATGAATGCAATATTATGGAGGACTCATAATTTAGCCTGAAGAAACGGTTTGAAATTAAAAATATCTTTTTGATGGATTTGTTTCTCACAAACACACAGGTTTTCAGTTCACAAGATGTTAATTGATGGACTGCGGTAGTGTAGATTACTTGTGGATTACTGATTTGTTTTTTGTTTTTTTTCCACTTGTTTTGACTCTCATTCTGATGGCACCCATTCACTGCATCTATTGGTGATCAAGTGATGCAATTCTAAAGTTCTCTATATCTGTTCCCATAAAGAATCAAACTCACATCTTTAATGGCCTAAAGGTGAGTACATTATCCGCAAATTTTCATTTAGGGTGAACAACTCCTTTAAGAATTTACCCTGGCATCAAATTTGTAGAAAGCCCCAAATGGAGAATCAATGTGACTCAGCGGATGGACTGCACTGAAAACTGAAGTGACTAAAACAGATTAAAACCTTGCACAATACCCACAAGACTACTGACAATGAAAATAAACCATAATCTTAGTCCTCTGAGATGTATAATGCAATGATACAAAGAAGAAAATTGCCAGATAGCACGCTGTATTAAAACAGACAGAGGGATCTGATTGTTACGATTAATATGATGACATGATAATTTGTCAATAACCAACTAAAACAATGTCCACTAAAGTGATCTCAACTGATCAAAGAAATCCTCACTAAGCCAGTGAGCGGAAGTGATGATTTAAAGCTTACACAAAACCCATCTACAAAAGAGCAATAAAACAGATGGACTACCAGAACGGAAGGCACTGATTCAAAAAATCTTGTCATGAGAGACAAGTAGTAGTATTGTCTCAGTCAGTGAATCAGTGAACTATTCTTAAATGGAGTTGGTGAGCATAACAGGCCAATTTATCTCCCACATCCATTTACCCTTAAGACAGTGAGCGCTGATCAGTTTATCGAGGGAAAAAATAACTTTTCTCACGACACCACTGTAGAGCTTATTTCTCTCGCGCTCTCTGTGTACTACAACCCATCTGGGCCCTTTCAGCCTCAGGAGGGAGATAAGCGTAAACAGGCTTGTAAACTATGAGACTACACTGTTCCTTAGAGTAATGGATGAAAATATACAAGACAATCCTACTGTTCTCCTCTACACCTCTGAGACTCACCTCTCAAGGGGTCGAGGTTTTGCTGTTAGCCTTGTAAGTCCCCTGATGGTAGATGTGCTACAGCATCTGATTTTTAAAGTAATAGTTCACCCCAAAAACTCATTTTCGTTCATGTCACCCCCACTGAATCTTATTGTAAGGAAAAAAACAAAACTGTAAACCCTTTTCCACACAGGTTTATTATATTTTATTGTAGTATTCTAACCGAGTCCCCAGCCTAGAGGTCTGGTCACATTATCATAATTGCAGCAAATTCTGTTGGTTGTTGCCAATAGTGTAGTGAAGTTTGAAGCACAGCTTTCAGAGCAAGCAGGTGTGGGTTGAGCAACGCCTGCAAATTCACGTGAGTAACTAGAACACAAGCACAATTCTTGCATGGATTCCTTTTGAAATTACTGGAGTTTGCCAGTGAAATGTTGCTAAGCAAAGCTAAACGTGACTGCACCTTAAGTTTTATTAATATAACCATTGTTTAGGATATATCACATGCCTTTTTCAATGGAGACCATCAAGCTTGTCACGTGACACAGTCACAATGGTGCTGTATCGGTATCTGTATTCTGTATTCTCTTTTCTTTTTATACGAAATAATCTTAAACACGTTAATAGATTGTAAAATATCTGATATTCCCATTCTTAAATCCAAATAATGAAATGTATAATAATATAATAAGTTACAACAGGCAATGTGTGCCACCAATTTGATAGTCTGTCAGATTTATACGGAAATTCATCCATCTTTCCAAAAAACAAACAAACAAACAAACAAAAAAGTCTCTCTCTCTCTCTCTCTCTCTCTCTATGTATATATACATATATTATTTTCATAATAGGTACTCTTTTTAAAAGCATGTGAAACGTTTAATGTTTTGGCTTAAGAATGTAATATTTTGTTATATTAAATGCAATTTGTTGAACTTAAGTGTTTTTTGGCCCACTTAAGTAGGACTTAAGTACATCTTCATACACAATTTCATAATTACTACTGTTGTTCCTTATTTAGACTTTGGACTTCTTTTTAAAAACACCTGCACTTATACAATAATGTTTCTAAAATAACAGTAAAATGAAAAAAAAAAAAAAAAAAAGTTTTGTGTATAGACAACAATGTTGTCGAAACAATCCCCACTCACATGGATCTGCAAAAACGACTAAAACATTATAATCAAGTGCTTTACATGTGATTTAGTATGTTAAAATAAGTGTAGCCTGTTTCTTCAAAGCATGAAAAAAGACTATTAAAACATAATTTAAAATGTACATTGCAGAATTACAAAGTGCACATTTCAAAAGTCTACTTTAGTTTGTTCAGAAACATAGCCATGACAGCATACTCTCTTTAAGTGAAATTTGATTTGTTTATAACAATATCTTCAAATAGTTTTCTTTTTAAATATAAGTTTAAGATTTAAAGAACACTATAAGTGCACATTCAGTACAATATGTTATCATTACTTATTACAATGTTTGTTTGACGATACATATATTCATTGTTTTATTGACATCTTTTTACAAATTTTAAATAATAAATATTTTTCCTAGTACTTATGAGCATATAATGTCTGAAACTTACAATAAGCATTATATGGTTGCTCCAGAGTGATTATTCACATGGCATTTACAGGTCAGATAAATAGCTGCAACTGTTATGTTGCTCCATGTGCAAAAAATGGCAGATTTCAAAAAGTAGGATACTTCCTTTGCCAGAGAGTAACCAAGATGAATGGGAATGCTAACAAAGAAGTGTGTGAACATTATCATACTGTTAGCCTAGCTGGGATGTTATGCAAGTATTGTAAATACAGTATTTACCTAACTGAAACTGTGACAAAAGAGCCAAACTTAACCGTGAGAGAATGACAGAACACAGTATATACCCTGCAGTAAGCAGTACAACAGCACAGCCTTAGTAGCTAATGTACTGCTAATGTAACAGCAGTGCTTGCAGTTTACATGAGCCCTCAGGCTTTCTGACAAGCTTCGGCTATTTTTGTGCTCTCGCAGTCAGTTCTGAGGAACAGTGAGCAGTTGTCAGCGTAAAGTCAGAAGTCTAGACCACAGGCACTTAGCGCACTTTCATTTGTTTAATACTCTTTGCACCCCCAGGCTGTTCCTCTGAATGTCTGACAAAATCCCCTGCTGTGTGATATGTCACATTCTTGGGGAAATGTGTGACCCTTTCAATAATTTCACCACATGGATTGTTGATTCCTATGGCACATATGTCACTCTTGGTGTTCTTCCTGCCAAAAAAGTCAGTGAACACAGCGTGAAAGCTTTTAGTATTCTGAGTACACAGTTTGAATCATAGGCACTAAGAGGTCACAAACAAAAACAAATAAATTACCTGTGGGGTTATTCCTGTGCTCACATGTTAAAAAAAATAAAGTGAGTCTGCTTCTTAGATTTTCCTCTAAGGCCGCAGTTACACTGCAGGTCTTGATGCCCAATTCTGATTTGTAGACTGGTGTCGACCTGACTTTATTCGCCACCGTCGCTTTTTCAGTGATATACAACTCGCATTGACAAGGGAATCTCTCTGATCTGTCTGCTTCTATGACAGATGCAGATGCTTGTATCTGATTCATATCAGGTTAATTTTCACATATGAATGAGGCCTGAATCCGATCTGTGTACCTCGGAATCCATGTGCTTTTTCCGTGCTTACACGTTCATGAGTCATATCCAATCTGTGCCACATGGGAGGAAAAAAAATCAGAATTGGGTCATTTGAACCATGTAATGTAAATGTGGCAAAAAGACAAAGGCCATAGAATTTTACATTACTTTTAGAGTTTCAGAAGAGATCTCAACAATATCAGTTTCAGTGTATCTGTTCTATTTGAACTCTATTTTATATTCCACCAGTTGTTCCTGTTTTTTTCTCCTAAGGAAATCTATGAGTAGCAGCTTAGACAAAGTTGTAATATATAAACATGACCTTGGTCTGGATCCAGATCTAAGTATAAAAAAAAAAAAAAACAAATTCTGAGATAAGACAGCAGTCTATTTTCAGTGTGTTAGGTGATAATAAGTGCCTGATGAAGACCTGAGGGTCGAAACATTGCTATTAATAAATTCATTTGGAGCAGCTATTTTCAGTGTGCGGACTTCACTTCTCCTTTTTTGTTTAAATTACTTAGTTGTCCTGCACCTGAGCCCGATCTGGGTGTTTGGGATGTGCACACCTGTTTGGTATTTTTGATTCCTCAGGTGATAATAAGACCACCAAGATCTACCTGGTTTCTTCAAAATTAGTGAAAATTTATATTAGCAACTTAGCCTTAGTACAAAGAGGCAAAGTGTTTGAATGAATGCTGAAAAAAAAGTGTTTTCTCTTTTTCAGTGTTCTTACTATACACTGTATATATTTTGTACCAGGTCTTAGCACCCTCAAACACCCCTGTTTAACCAGTCTTTCACAAAAGTGGTACATCTGTTTAGCTAATTCCCCTTTATGTGTTATGTGACAAGGGCAGCTCTGATAGAGTTAAAATTACTCTGACCAAGAAAAACAATGAGGCCCTCAGCAAAAAGGATTAATTGAATCAATGAAATATAATCAGCAAACTCTATTTACATTTAATGTATTTAAGGGACATTAGCTGTTTTGCCAACAGCAGAATATCCAATGTAAATTACTCAGCAGTGAATGTACTATAGTTGTAAGAGAATGACTAAGCACACAAGAGAAAATATGATTCAATTTAACAGACGTCTCTCTTTGGATTTTCCTTACACATCCCTCACGGTGCTATATAAATGAATAGCCCTGAATAATAATAATAAAAAAGTGAACTGGCACTAACAGAGAAAGTCTGCAGCCAGTCTTAGAAAGAGGGGATTATGGATTATGTGGCGCCTTGCTCCATATCCAATATGAAGTCTGCTGGGATGTGTGCCCACTGGAGACAGCATGAATCAAATGGCTAACGGGTCAAAACAGCCCTGTAGCCTCAACATCCCAATTAAAACCAAACAACACACTAAACTCAGGATCATGGTGTGTTGTGGTAATGCATTTGACCTTACTTGCAACATTTGGCGGCCACTTAGTAATAACACAGGGACAAAGTCCTGCCCTGCAGTGAAGCACAGATTGAGACTCACCATGAGGAACAATTACAACAGCCTATGTACCGACAAAGGCTAGAAATAAAGTCCTTATTAGTTTATAGCATTGGTCTCAGTGGAAAATAATAATACAGCATGGGCATCAGCCACATGATGACTCATCGACATATTCTGCATCTCAGCAGGGTAACTGGTCTGTCTCTGTTCTACTTTAGGGCTTGCTATTCTCAATCATTTTGAACTTGGTATCATCTGATGTAAGATGCTCCATTTTAATAGTGTTAGGCTGTTTTTACCTTTGGTTCAATTGCTTGGTATGAACCCCAGTTTGCGTCTACCCAGGTTTTCACATAGTTTATTTGGACCAGCACTGATTTGCATTTGTGTCATCAACATGAGTACTACTGAGAGGTTTGCCATTGTAGCTAGATAATGACTCAGGAGAAGGTGCTAAAATGGAAAGTGTTCTCCATTCATCAGCACCACCTCATCTCATTCAGTCACAAATGGCAATCTAAGTGGTGACAACTGGAATGAACTTGAATGAAGGCAGCATGTGATGAGATACACCTGAACTCAATGTCACTACTGCCATAAAATGCTGAGTACACCTCTCTTCAGAAGACCTCTTGTCTTCTATGCATGTGGTACAATGGTGTCTTTGCAGGTTTAGGAAAGGAGTAGGTAGGGAATCTAGGCAGCCATGGTTAAATCTAAAGTTACATCCCAGAATGACTGCTCATCACAGAGTCACCATACCTATCAACTCGGAATGAGCCAATTAAAGAAGCTTGCATCCATTGGGTCCAGACCAGAAAGGGAGTTTGCTAGGCACCACTGGAATGGGTGCTAGAAAAGGCTTGAAAAAAGTGATAAAGCATCTCCAAATGTCTTTTCTCAAGCGACCTGTGTCTTCACCATGTGCATGCACTATAGTATCCTTGCAGGTCCAGTGAGAGAGCAAGTAACACCGTCTCTTGACTGTGTGTGACCATTGCTGCAATAACTTGAGGCTGTCTACACTGGATGCATCAAAGCGAATGTTTCAAATCTGTGTCAGAAATAATGCAATCGTGGTGTATGTCAGAATGTTTCTGTTTAAATGGAATGGTATCTATTTACTGGCAGTAACTCATCATGTCACAACGCTTACAGCCAGAGTTGACAGAATGCAAGTAAGTGCATCTCATAAACTGGTTAAATAACTGCCAAGACTTGCTCCCCAGAATAGGAAAAAAATGTATTACCAGGGTGACAATGCCATTTTCTTCCCAGAATTTGGGAGACAGAGTCACTATAAAGAAGCCACAGCACCTATGCACTTTGGACCAGGAGGGGAGCGTGAATGACTGGCCTGAACCCTTGCCTGGACCACTTGCCTGGACCACTCTTTTCCCAGACCTTCAGTCACAATGAAGATGCATGGTTTTCCTTTCTACTGTACAGTATAACCCATCTGAACACTTTATTTCCCTTATTAATGTTTTCTGTCCATTTTCCTTTACAATAAGCACCTCTTCCAGGCCTAATGCCACAGTCGCTGTGAATGTCTGTGCATCTGCCACAGATGCATTGCTAAGATGCAAGCAATGGTAGATGCTTACTGAAGGCGTATTCTGCTGAGAAAACCAGCAAAAATAAATGCATTGTACTAAAATATCCACATTGTACATCATCAGCAGTGGTACGCTTTTGCAAATTTTGCCAAATTGCTTTCATACAAATTGCAAACCATGTCAGAGACTATATGAACTCTTGCCCTGCTCTTAAACATAACTGAATGTAGGTCCTTTTGTTCGAGTTCAGAAAGTAGGTTTCACACTGAATGTACAAACCTAATTCTTAAGTCAAACAGACTCAATGAAGGCAGCCACGGAAATAACAAGACTCAATGCTGATTTAATGTTTAATCAAAGGGGAATGAGGACATCCATCTGCTAATTCCTTCAAGTAAACACAATGAGTTCAATGATGTTTTGATCATAAAGTAAGTGCATTTCACGGAAGCATTCAACCCCTTTGAAAAACCCACTCAATGTAATGGATCTGGAGATTAGAAGGATTTGTGATTCAGTTCCCGTTTTGTCTTCTCAGATCTAAAGATATTCTGTTAAACTCTTGCAGCTTCCGATGTTGAATAATAATTATTTTTCCATCAAAAAGACATTGAGAATACTTGCCCCACCGAGTATTCCTGGTTAAACAAATCCTTATTTTTCATGACTTTGAGAAGAACGCTCTCAAACAGAGACCTTACAATAAATCAGAGCTGAGCCGAACACTAATCATCTCAAAGAGCAGGAAAGCATGGCAGAACAAACAAAAAACCAACATGATGACACACGCTAAAACACTTTCCGAAATTGGAGTACCTTCACGCTTTCTTCAGACAACCACTCTGTGCTCCTTAAAGCAGGAAGCTTGCGGCCCAGATGGTTCTGCCTTCTTAAGATCCATCTTCTTTAGAGGAAAGATTGACACTCGTCTGTGCTTGCACATCCTGGTGCCTTTAAATTAATTTACAGCTTACTCTCACATTTTAACTCTGGCTACTTACTATCTCTCTCTCACCCTGCCTTCTTCCTCTCACAGTCGAAGGTGTGAGGAACTCTTTCATGATTGCCGAAAGGCTAACCACAATCCCCCACTGCAGGAGAAAAGCTTCCTTCTACTTCTTATGACAGAACACAGCTCCACTTGCACTTCACACTTCATTACCCTCAGTAATACTTTGGCACAATGATGTATGGTACTATTCAAATTCATAAGAGTAGCTCTTGGCAGAAATGCCTTCAAAACTTATAAAGTACTGGGATTAAAGTTTACAAACATACTTACAAAACACACTTTTTTGTACATCTCATGATTACTCAATACATGCAGTATTAATATGACTTGCTCATTCCATTTTATCAAAGTGCCAGATATTTTTCGGAATTAGGTCCGTAAATGAAATTTGTGAATTGACGTGAAGGCCAAGTATACTTCAAATACAGAGGCCAAGTCATTTGTGCTCTCCATTTAACCCATCCATGTTAGTGCACACACATTAGACCATTTCTGCAGTGCATTTACTCCCCCCACCTACTTTTTTTCTGCTGGTATTGAGAATCGAACCTGCAACCTTTTGGGTTACAAGTCTGAATCTCTAACCGTTAGGCCACAGCTGCCAAGATCAAAAACTCCCAAGATCAGATTTGAAAATGTTAGATTTAACGCACTGCAGGCTGTTCCCTCTGTCACCCAGATTTGTTATGTATGAGGTAAAAATAATCAGATTTGGGCCACAATCTCCTGCAGTATGAATAGTGACTTGCACGTAAAGTAACTATTGCAAGACATTAGGTCATACGTTAACTTTGCCTCTGACAAGAGGGTTCCATAAAAATGTGATAAATAGCATTTATATACCTTTAGTCATTAGAGCTCATTTACAATGACCTGACACAGGACTCTTAATTACTTTTTGATATCAAAGCAGAGGAGAGGTGAAGCAATTGTTCTGATGGCTGAACATTATCATCGCTGGTCTCCTAATCATTTAAGCAGATAGCGCTGCACACAGGGGACACCTGTCAGTGGACTGAATTAGATTTGTTACTAAGGAAACTTGATACCACTTTTGTCCCTTTCTTTATTACTGTAGCTTGTAGCAGTTCAGGCTTATCATTAATTTTTATGTTTAGTAGACTGGCGTTTCTCAGAACTGCCAAATAAATGAAGAAATTAAGGCTTGTGACGTATCATCAGCTGGAGTTTTTGGTAAACTTTCTGAAATCATTATGACAACATTTTCTTACCTGCATGACCTGCCTCGTAAATTTCAGTGAATAAATATCTTGCTGCATTTAAATTATTGATGCTTTATCAGTTGAGATTTGGATATGGAGAACTTCACTGCTCAGATATCATCAAGGCAGTGGACGGGTGGGAATGAATTTCATTTATTTATTCATTGCTTCCTGCAGATTCCTTCAAATAAATCAATTTGCCAAGGTTTAATGGTCAGAAAACTGGTGTGAGATGAAGTTTAACGTTTGTTATGAAGTGTATCTAAGGAAGATCATTTTAAAGGGGTCATATTGTGAGAAGCTGAATTTTCTTTAAAAACTTTTCCTTGAAAACTTACTTTAATGCCCTCAAGTAAACTTTGTAAAGGATGACTCTCATTCTATAACAATGCAAACTCTGTTAGACCTGACAGGAAAAAAAAAAAAAAAAAACTCTTAAGTGCTATATTTACTTCACATGCAAAGACTGTATTTTATCGCCAGGCATTAACCAGACCGTGTTTTTATTATGTTTCACCCTCAATCCCTGTTAAGCTTGAACACAGAATCCTTCTCCCATTGTGAGCGTATGTTGCATTAGCATATCTCTAATTAAAGTAGGCAAAGGTGGAGCTGACGATCAAAGACCGTTGGTTCTCGCTTCTGTTTAGTATTGCCTGCTCGTTATTGTAACGCAGCCTCTGATTACAGCTATTTGTGTGCCTCCATCAATCTGAGGAAAGCCAATTTGCCTTTTCAATCCTGTGATGAGCAAAGTTAAATCTAAAACAAAACTATAAACACGCGGCTGGGAGATGTCATGTTTTCAGCTGGACCGTGTAATTGCCCCTTTATCCTTGTTAACATACTTACGGTGCTGTTTAACTACCAAAAGATCTGGAAAGGGCACAACATCTTATAATCATCATCTTTCCTTCCTGTCTTGTTTTTAAAAGGAGACTGGTTTCGTGAAAGGAAAAGTAAAGCATTACAGAGTACTTTATTTTAACACTCATTGACTTAACAGTGGTAATATTACTGAAACACATAATGTTAGTGTACTACTTTTATAAAATAGTGACAAAAAAATGTATCACAGCATATTGTAGTTAAAAAGTAAATTGTTTGTCAATTAATGTAAGTCGATTAACAGCCAATTTGACTAATTATAGGTTGTTTACATTAATACATATTTAAATAATAATACTACATAGTTATTAAAGTATACCTAAATATGAATGGCACTGTATATTGTGTATGCAATATTTAAAAAAAAAAAACATAATAATAATAATAATATCAGTTATGTGATGTCTACTAATTAATAAATATACATTATTATTTACATATGTATTAAAGCTTATTAGTGTATTATTACCAAATGTACACAGTACATGTGTATTTTACAAGGACTTTGAATGTAACTCACTTAATCAGAATTTAGAGTTAGAGATGTCGATTTTACAATGACTCATCCAATTGTATTGTAACTACTCGTTTCATATGACGTTTGTCTCCTGGTCATGCCTCAAACTGGCTAACCGTAGTTTATTTAACATTAAGGGTATGGGAAAGGCGACCTCATAATTTCATCAGATCATTACTAACCATTTCATGTCAGGTTTTAAAATTCCTGTCGAGCGCAATCCTTATTCATCAAACCCATATTATTTTCACAGACACAGTAGGTGGTCACCGTATCAAATCACCCAGCAATATGGAAACAAGACACATATTGCAACCAAAGAACACCCTGATTAAAAATTCATTAATTGCACCACCCATAGACACACTACCCACGAGTAGCCAGACAGAAGAGCAATGACTGGCGCGCTTCTCGCTAATGGATGATATGGGAGATGTTTGCAAATGAAAGCGTACGATCGCCCTTCGCCCTCCCAGCAAATATCATCGACCGATACAACATAACTGATTGTGGCAGAGCTCAACCGAGGGCACATTTGATAATGGCTTTCATGCTATCATTTGCGCGAGAGAAATTGTTTTCTCAACCCTGGATCAGTGTTATGCAGATGAGGCCATTATCTACCCATTTGAGCTTATGTCTACCTGCCTGTTTGATGGAGTTGTCTACGACTGGCTCAGCATAGATCCTCGCCTGGAGACC
>JAFVLL020033548.1:0-35195 GCA_021397915.2 Tor tambroides | reverse complement strand
CAGCATTAAAATACCGCAGTTATTAAACATCAAACTTCAGCCCTTGGCCCATCACAGAAAGAGACCTTTGTACCTCTGTGTGTATGTATCTGTAAGCATGAGTGAGGAGAGGGAGAGATTCTTGTTAGCCAGTGTGTTAGATGAACGTCTGTTTAGAGTATCCCATTTCTCTCAAGATCCTGTGGTGGGTTTTTATGTCAGTGGATGGATTGAAGTCCTGTAATGTCTCATAAGCTTAAGTCAATACGTGTGGAGGAAACCCAGTTCACTGTTACCTTGTGTTTCTAAGACCACCGTGGCACCGCTCTGCTCCGTGTCAGGCTGGTGGGATGTAAAACATAATGCAGTAGTGACTTGAGGGGATTTGAATCCTGAAAGAACGCTTAGAGCTGATGAACAAAGACCTATGGGTCAATATAATACACATATTCTATAGAATATGTGAAATTAAAAAATGCATACACCAAATAAACGTCAGGCTAGTTTTTTGTTCTAATATAGGACTTTCTGCGAAATTCATATTGCTCCAAAGCAGAGATCTCTTATTTTTGAGCATGTTCAGACATTTTGAAATGAACAAATTCCCAGGTTTAGCTTCTTAGCATGTCCAGAGATGATGATGATAATTAATAGTCTTAATTAAATTTTTATCTCTATGGTGGGAAAATAAGATTTAAGATATTGTTTTGTTATTTGTGTGTTTAAGTGAATAGGAGAAAAGAAAGCAGGTAGATAACGGTGTGGGGAAAACCATCTGCAGTTCTTGATGTGAGAAAAACCACATCAGCAAGACAAAGAGTTTGAATGGAGAGTTTCTGTCATCACTGAACTGACAACACAGTCGTGCTGTACAAGGAAGTCCATAATAAACTTTACTTCCTGAGGATGCCCCTGTCTTTCAATATGTGCATTAAGCTGATTTTCTACCAGTCTTTAGTGACCATTGTGTTTTACTGCACTGTAGTCTGTATGGTGAACCAATGCCCGCTTAAGTGAAGCCTGTCAAGAGGGTCAGCAGCATTACTGGAAGCAAAATGTGTGTAAAAGACCATACAAATTGAACCGGCAACTGCTGGCCATGCCAAATCTCTGTCCAAATGTGAACAGTGCCACGAATGAAGCCATTACCAGGCTGAGAGGGGTGCCATACATGTGTCATGGCCTGACTCACTGAGAACTAAATCAACAAGCTAACAGCGCCAACAAGCTCTGTGTCATCACATAAACTATTTCCAGTAAAATATGGTTAATCCAGAAATTACATACAGCACACCCACCAAACTATACGAATTTCTAGAAATCTAATAACCTTCATACAGAAGCAGATATCCAAATAAGCAGAAAATCTAATTCAGTATGAGAGACAAAAATGCAATAAATATAGATTTGCTGTAACAAGATCGACATTTTGTTAGATAGGCGTGAAACCGCATCGGTACACAAGCACATGTTTCTGGACACCATGACTGCAGGGTACTGTGTCTCAAAAAAAAAAGGACTATGAATTATGAAAAGTAATAACTATCATCTGTTTGTACAGTCTGGAGATGGGAAGATTAGAGGACAGTGCCTCTCTGGTTAGCTGTGTTTGTAAAGAATGGCCCTTTGTATACAGTAGCGCATACTAACATTAGTGGTGCCACACCAGAGGCTATCTGTCTGAGTTCTTTTAGAAGGGGGAGACAAGTGGTCTTTCTCTTTCATTCTTTCTGTCTGTCTGTCTGTTGTTTTTTTTGTTGTTGTTTTTTTTCAATCTTTTCTGTCTCTCAATAAACCAAACAATTGAGCTTGGTTCATGAAATCTCAACAGGCAAAATATTAAAATGAAATTTATGTAAAATAGTAATATACTGATATAAACATATAACACATTATACTAATAATAAATATAATATTAATAATTATATTATATTATATTATTATACTCTAAATATACTACTACTACTAATAGTAACTAATAATATAAATAAATAATAATGATAATTTTTATGATTATATTATGATTTTAGACATAAAATTAAAATGTAGATGAATAATATAGGCCTACTGATATATTATTGCATTATATTATATTATATTATACTCTAAACTGTATGTCCACACATGTAGCGGAATGACAATAAAGCTCGACTTGACTTGACTTGACTAAATATACTACTAATAATGATAATCATAATAACAATTTTATAGACTTTTTCAGTGACTTTTTTCTCTTTAAGATCTTAATAGGTTAGTGTGCTAAATCACTACATTAAATTGTTCTAGAGTTGTGATGATTGTGAACATCTGGACTACATAAGTCACTGCAACAATTAAACAGTCTCGTTCTGCCCCCTTCTGGACATAAACTGTAATATTCTGAGTTCGATAAAGTTTTATTTCATCAGTTCCCAACTCCGTTCCTTGAGGTCCCACTTTAATACACATTTTGGATGCCTACTTAATGAGATACAGCTGATTCGGTTCATTAGTTTGTTTAGCAGAGACTCCAAGACCGGAAATGGTTGGTCGGGTAAGAGAGATATTTGAAATGAGCATTTGGCATCAGGGGTTTTATGTGCTACTGATATTTTAATTTTATTTATGATATTGTGGTACTTTAGTGTTTATTATTAGTACAAATAAACTGATATAGGCTGTAATTATGCATACTAAAAGAAAAATGAACTATCACTTCACAAGACCTATATTCAGAGACTGAAAACTTACATCAATTTTTTTTACATGTCGTACGACGCACATTTCTTTCAAAATTTTGTTTGAAATAACTGCAGACATATCCTAGGATGTCAATGAACTATGTAACGAAAATAATCAGTCAATCAAATAATTGTACCAAAACTGACCACAAGGTGTCGCTATAGTAAATGCATTAATTTATTTGCTGGCCGCATCCAAATCATCAGCAGCTCTATCAGCTTGAACTCCACTGATTTCTGCTTGCAGCTGTATTTTTCGTTATTTTATTCAGTCCCTTAATGCACAAGATCAGTAACACTCTCAGAATTGTGTAACCTTTGTTCATTAGATTCTCAAAGGCATAAGAAAATGTATTGATTATGTTTTAGAAATGATTTGGTGTGTGTTCAGGTTTTGCCTATACTTTTATTTTTATGAAATACAAACCTTTATTGAACCTTTGACAAAATGAATGAATACCGGGCTTTTATGGCTCATATAGTATAGAATTGGGAGAATAAGCAGCTTATATACTTGAGGAGGACAAAAACACCTCAGTTTCTAAGCAAAACTATTAATCTGGTGCAGTTGCTGATATTTATATGGTCAAAAAGTAAATTTAAATTCTGATAGCTTATAACATAAATCACCTTTCACTCTATATCTCCAAATAATGTCTTAGTAAGATGTATTTAAATGCAGATTTTTATGATCAAGCTCTGTAGTGTTATTGTAGGGCAGTAAATGTTCTTCTTTAGCAACATTTTGATCATGTTCATTTAGAGGCTTTAGAAGTGTGTGTGTGTGTGTGTGTGTGTGTGTGTGTGTGTGTGTGTGTGTGTAAAATATGATACAGGCTTTATAGGGTTAAATAATACCTCAGTGTAATATCATTAGTTTGGTATGAATCAATAAAAGTCAACAAAGTGCCCTAATTTTGATAAACAAGACAAACAAAAAAGCAAATATGTTGTTTGGGTATAGATAAGTGAATGTTTTAAATGACACATCTTTGACACAATGTAGAAATTTTTGTCCCTTTACTGTAAGCTTTAATCTCTCACTGTGCATTATAAAGGTCAGGGAATACAATCTCTGTCTCACCCCCTCCACCTTTCACTTCAAAGGCAGAACCTATCTGCAGGGGGAAACCCACTTCCTCATTTGAGCTCTGCTGACCAAGCTCTCTTTTTCTCAAGAAACGACACTTTTCATTTCAGTGTCACTACGTGGAAATAGTTATGCACGTGTGATTGCGTTGCTTCTTGTGAAGTGTGGTGATTTCAACTTTATTGAAGCTCAGCAGCAACTGCCCACTCCAGTGAAGCATTGTGTCTCACACAATCTCAAACTACTTACACGTTAGTATATGTGAAAAAAAAATTAAATCTACTGATTTCTTTCAATCAGTAAATAGTCCTAGTTTGAATCATAATTTCTGATTTCGTTGTGTCATGGAAACGGTTGTGCATTGCCTCTTAAAATAATTTAAATATAAAACTTTTTTTACTCAGAAACCCCAGAACACCTTTATGTTTTCCGTACTGAAAGTCATTGCGTAGATCATTTCCTGACCTTTACTGCACACTAAATTTTCAGTCCCCTAAAAGAGTTTGAACTTACCCAATTAATGGCATAAGCCTAGTTATCTTTATCATCAATCAATACTGTTGGCTTTATAAACGTGCTCTCAACATTCCACCACACATGTAATGCTTTTCCAAGTGATGAATCACACATTATTCATCTTTTTTAGTACATTTATTTTATAATTTCCCCCAAGTACTGTAAAAACAGAGGTCAGTTTTCATCTTAGGTGATACTATCGTTATCACAAACAGACTCTCTGGTCTTTCCAGAATGACTAAGAAACTTCTGAAGAACTGTTTATTGATTGAAACAGCCAAATGTATTTTTACCTTTGTTATCTGAAATTACAAGCTTAGATTATAAATTCTGATAAAATAGTCATCAAATAAAAGCAAAATTGACAGCATATTGGCTTTACATATTTATCCAATGTATCAACACATGAAAGGCTGCTAATATGCTGATTTTAGCAAATACAAATAATGTTAAAGCAAATACGTGCAATATTTTTCCTTTTTGGACAAGAATATGCAGACTGGAGCTTTCAAACAGATGTACAGACAACTAAATTGCTTTGGTGTCCCAACATGTTTATGGAGTCACTTTTTATTAATTAAAACATCAGGTTTATATAGAGGATCGATTACATTTTTGTCTGGGTGCACATTTCATTGCCTTGCATTGCAGCTACTCAACAAAAACACATTCCATGGGAATAAAACCCTGAGATTATTTTGCGTATCATCTGAAAACACTTCCTGTGAGAAAAAAAAAAGTAGTGTGCTTTTTGGCAACTCTTATTTTTACAGTGATTGTATTATCAAGGGATCTCAGGTAGAGCTATTTAAAGACATGGCACTTACATGGGGATTGCAAATATACATTAAACTGAAAATATTTACTGAAATGAGTTACTAAAGGGCAAAGACAGACTAATGTCAGTGGCCAAATATTCAAATTCAGTAGACTCACATATTATGATTAATATTTCACAAAAAAACCCAACAAATGTAGGTTGGAACACATATAGTTTCCGATAAGACAGGCCTGCCTTTGTAGTTCACTGGAGATACATATGTTGTTAACATACATAGCACTGCTATGGTCAAAAATCAGAAAAAAAACATTAAGCAATGATAATGTAGTATAATATTAAGAATTTTCATGAATATTTTGGCATATTTCAAAGCATAGATTTACTCTCGTTAGGGCCTGCCCCTTATGTGATCAAATATGGAATACATAATCAGTACACCTAGCACAGCTACAGTGATCTGCAATTATATATATGACAAAATATTAGGAAATATAAGTCTGTATTGTAGGGATGCACAGTCAATATTAGATTTTTAATTGTTCATGCACATTTCCTTTGTTTTGCATTTCGATTACCTTTAGCATCAAATATAGCTTGCTTAAAGTTTATTTATAAAAACACTAATAATTTTAAATCACTGTTGAAAGTTTCTTGTAGTAAGTCTCAAAATGAATATGCATTTTCATACTGTACATTGTAATATTGTGATGCATAGTGATGCCTAGTTTTTTTGTTTTTTTTTGTTTAAAGTATGTGTATGATTGTAAAATCAGCCATTTATTTTTATCACCTATACTAGAAAAATAATTATAGGCTTTTCTATACTGGCCAGATTTTAATATTGGTGCATCCCTAGTATGTATTTCATATACGTATGATATATTCACGCTCTCAAAACACAGACAAGGAACTGCATTAACAAAACCACATCTCCCAAACTGTTCATCAAACAATAAAAACCACAAGTTTGTCTTCTTTTCAAAAAATCCATCTCTAATTGGACAGCTCATGTCCAATCACTGTCCAATCAGCGTAGACTGTCCTCATTTAGGACACCATACAGTATATGCTGAATCATCTTGTGGATTAATTCCGCTCCACGGAACTGATCCATCTGTGCAGTTCTGATAGAATGTATATGAATGCAAACTATACAAGTACCCCACTGTTCCTCAGCAAAAATCCACCTTAATTAGCCATATTCACTAGATGGTGGCCCTCTAACCAGATTGTAGTAGCCAGCCAAGGCGCCCAGATCTACATAGAGGGATCCTTTCTTCCTCGAGTGCCCAGAATCCTCAGTGTACAAGGAAGAATCTGAAAATAGAAGTGTAAAGGATCTCAAGCATGCAATTAAAAGAATTTGACATGGTATACTGTGTGTGGTGAGTGTGTGTGTTGTGTGATGTACCTTGGGTGCTGTCTGAAAGCTGACTGTGCTGTCGCAGCAGTGGATGTGTGCCTTCTTCCAGTGCAGAATCCAGACTCCAACAGCGGGGCTGGTCCTCCCGAGAAGGATGGAGGGCCTCCTCGTTTAGTAATTCTGTGGCAGAGCTCCTCTGTGCAGGGACCCTATCAAGTGCATGCTCCAGGAGCCTCCGCATCGCGGGGCTACAGCTTTCAGGTATGTCCTCCAGCGGAGGAGCCTGTTTGTGGATCTGCAAACAGAGATTGTGAAAATCAATGGCGGCACAGGTGCATTCACAAGCAGCCACATGCAAAGAGACACTGTACATGAATTTACATGAAAAGGAACTGTAGTGTGTGAAAAGGGAACTAAAACCAGTTGGGCTGCAGTATAAATGTTGAACACAAAAATAATTTTTTTATAGAGCCAGCTTTCTGTCTGCTTCCATTACATGGGCAGCTCTTAAATCGAAACATGCAAACTAATCTGGAACACATAGGGGAAGCTTAAACTGCTGATTTTTTTTTTTTTTTTTTTTAATAAAAGAGATATTTGGAAATTGCTTGCAATGGAAAGAAGAACTTGCCATCACAAGTTATCTCTTGTGATCCTTTGCTTTATAGTGTCTAAAACAAACAACAAAAAAAACTTTGTATAAAAAAAAAGTTTAGAGAATGATTACAAAATTAACATCCTTTGCTATATAGCGGTTTAAAGAGAAAAAAGAAAAGGAAAACTAATAAAGAAAAAAGCCTAAAAAAAATTATAAAGAATTGTTATTATTATTACAATTATACAGAATTAGCATCCTTTGCTTTACAGACATTTAAACTGAAAAAATAAAAAACCTAATTAATAAAGGTTATAAATAATATTATATGCAATTATTAATAATTATTAAAATGTTATAGAAGTACCATAATCAGTGGTTTAAATGAAACAAATAAATAAAAAAACTGAATGAGCAAAAGCTAAAAAAAAAAAGAAAGAATGAATTAATTAGTTAAACTATATAGAATCAGCATGAGACATACTGTGCTAATAGAGGCCCTTATGTCATGAAGTTATGACATCAGCCTGCATGGCATTTATGTGTTTTTCTCTGTGGTTAATGTATATAGTCAGTTTCAAACGGTGAGGTTTTGCCATGTTCAGGGACTCCCCCTATACTGTTGCAGTAAAATACATACAAACAAAATACAATTAAAAGTTCAAGCGGTTCAATGCATTTTGATAATATCGAATAAGCACACTCACTATGTAAAGGTATGAGGGGTAGGCTGTCCTGGGATATCTCCTAACCCATGGAGGGCTTCCACTCAGCATGTGTATGATTGTGGTTCCCAGACTGTAGATGTCAGTCTTGGTGTTGTGTCCTCGACATAAAACCAGCTCTGGACTCATATACATCTGTACAGAAAAAAAACAAAACAATAAGCTCAGAATTCACATATGCAGAGGCTTTCAACAGAATTTGCAGCATCTTGTTTTTATTCAATATTGTGCAATGAATACTGGACCGGACTGGCTGCTTTCTACTGCTCAGTCACTCTGAATAATATAAATATGAAAAACAACTTCTGATGTAATAATCAAATGATCTAGTGAACATCTGGTGAGCTGCTCACTGTACTGCCTTACAGTAAACAACTTTATTTTCCTATGTGGGGAATCTTCAGTACTGGTCAACAAGGCATGCTGGACTTTCCAAATGGGGCAAAATGTCAACACTGAGGCAGCTAATGTGTATGTGTCCTTTTGGGCCTTTCCCAGAGTTTGTTAGGGAACAGAATGTCAACTAAGAGGGGGGAAAAGTGTGTCTGTGCACGCACATGCCTTCTGGCTTTTCAGATCTCCTTTCAGAATCACCATTTAACTATTTAAAAAATGTACATACCATAAGACAATGCATATTTATGATTTTCTAAAGGACATCTGCCACCAGCACAATCAGGAACTGCCAAATTCCGCATAGTCTCTCAATATAGACTAAACTAATATTTAGTCACAACACTGTGGCAGACCAAACATGGAAAAATTTAAGTGTGCAAAGTGACCTCAGACATACTCACCTCTGTACCACGTAAGTCCCGAGGAACATATACATCATCCTTCATCTGTACTGTAAGCCCAAAGTCCACCAGCACGGCTTTTGCGGACATCAGCACAATATTACTGGCTGCAGAGACAAAAATGAAATTTAGGTAAGATAAAAAAAAAAACATTCAGAAATGTGTAGTAATATTTGAGAAGTTACAGTAACTTCTGCAAATATAGGTTGTTTAGTTTTGTTTGTGCTGCATAGCGAGACCAACGCAGCAAGGTGTTGTTTTCCGGAAGCAGAGTAAGGTCATTACTCATGGGATGGCTTGAATAGTTGATGAACAGATCATCAGAAGTCTCAAAACCCCCTTTTCTTGCTCTCCCTCCATATTTCACACTGCTTGAAATAACATGTTTCCTCTCCAAGCCAAATGTCAAAAAGCCAGTCCTCAAAACCACAAAGCAGACTACTGTGATTGGTCACTCATTTCACGTTACTCTCTCAGTCTTACTGAAATTTGAAAACACTAGTTAGATGGGTTGCCTGTTGAATAAGCCCTTGAAAGTACTACATTTGTGCAATCACGTGTGCAGTCTGTCTCTTCCTGCTCTCGCTCTCCTGACTGGAAATTCCAGACGCTTGAGAAGTCATGAGCTGCAGCGCTGATTGGCTCCTGTGTATGACTAAACAGCAGCAGAATGTTGTAGGCCACAACCCTACCATATTAAATTATGTTGTGTTTCTCATCTTTGATGGGCATAAACTAAAAACACTTCTCTAGCCTGTGGCCAATTCTCTGTCAATCATTTAACATTGCTGCTTCCTCTTGATGGCCTCATTTTAAGTTGCGTCAAATAAGCGAAATACCTTCCTCGACCACATAGTCATTATCTGATTTACCTACAGAGCACCTCTGTTGCATTTAGGGGGGAAATAACAGTGGTTTGGTGTGTCTGTGGTTTGCAAGGAAAAAAGCACTGAACTGCTTTTGACCCTTCTTTTGAAATGTGTTTTGAACATTCAATTCAGAGCAGCTGAGGTAAAGTGGTCATAAACAATCAGTTTGGCAGGAAACCAGTGATATTTCATAAAAAATCCTTTATGATGTAATCCAAAGCTCTTACGTTTGATGTCGTGGTGTATGATCTTGTGAGAGTGCAAGTACTCCAGGCCTCGCAGAACCTGCTGAGAGACCCAAATGATCTCGAACTCTCTCATTGGACCACAGCTATCCAGCTTCTCCAGAACTGAGCCCCCTTCACCCGCTTCCATGAACAAATGCACCGTCTGCTCCCACAGCAATGCCCCATACAGCTCTGCTATGTTCTCGTGACGGAACCGGGCTTGGATTTCCACGTCTGCAGGCTTGAAATGTTCCACGGGAATCTGGAGAGAAAGTACACCTAATTTATACATTTCTGACATTTTGGAAGTGCACCAAAAATGAGCTTGCTCATTATACTCATACGCATAGATGCTATTTAAGCATTCATATATGCAAATAATTTGAAAAGAAAGGCAAAATGCAGATGGCTTAGAGAAGTTGGAACCAACACTGTAAAATATGTGCAGTCTGCCTATCTATGATCTACACATTTTCCCATATACCTTCACAATATTAATTACTAGAATCACACTGCCACACTGATTTCCAAAGTACTGAATTATTAGTAGATAAGGAATATATACACCAGTTTTATTATATATTTGTCTGTTTTGGCTGTTTATAATATTCATGCCCACTTGAACGATTAAGTATTTCCAAACATCTCTGTAACAACCTGTTAAACTGACCACAAGTCTAAACTGTCTTCTCCCACTATACATCTGCACTCTGCCACACAGTTGAGACACTGTCTCTGTGGGCTGCATGTTTCCACGGGGGCGTTCCTGTCAGCTTCCTGTGTGCGTTAGAGCCATTCTCAGTTTCTGTTCAAACACTGCATGCTGCACGCTGACCCTCTAAACATTTTAAGGAAATTGGGTTATTTCCCAAAAGTGCTCTTCCTCATTTCAAAATATTCTCTTATTGCTGCTACAGTTTCTACAAGAAGCGTTTCTCTTTTCAGAGCCATTATTTTTCCACTGTACGTAAAGCCTTGTGGCCTCACATGCTGGGGCATAAGATCATCACAAGAACAAATCATGCAGTATCACATGTCTTCTGTCTTATATTTTCATGTGACTAGTGTATGTTTACTTGACTGACTTCATGTTTAAAATCCTTCTTTTTTCTGCTTATTGTTTTCAACATAGTATTTTGAACAAGCTGTACAAAATTTGTTTTCGCTTTACTTATAAAAGAACACAGATTCTCAGAAGGGAAGTCATGTCCATTAAATCCTCAGAGTAGAGTGAAAACAACTACCTTTGCCAAAAAAAAAAAAAGTTGAGATTCCTGAAACAAACATTTTCTGGATTCCCGGACTTACTAGTTTGCATGCCATTCGCTTCCGAGTTTTGGTGTCCTGAGCCAGATGGACCTTCCCAAATGAGCCTTTGGGAACATGTCCAGGGCCTGGGGGCTTGTAGGTAAGTTTCCACGGAAATAGAAGGACATCCAAATGAATGCGATAATGCCCTTCCTTAATGACCATGTCTGTCTGCAGGAACAAAGCAGGGCATTCATGAGAGTAAGGCTATGACAACTTGTAAAACAAGTAAACACTCCTTATCATATGAGTTGCTTTGATTGAGCCAACAATCTCACAGTGTAAACAATTCATTCACTTACATAATGCTCTAATACTGAACTGTACATTGCAACTGTTACTGTATACATTATGCATCTGTTATGTCATCAAAAAATAACCACCTATAGAGCTTACCTTGTTTAGCAGAACCCCCATTTCTTCACCCATCTCCAATAGAGAGGAGGACGGTGTGTTTGAAACCATATTTACAAAGTCCAGGAGGTCGGATGCAGTCCCGTAACGGACCTTTCCAGGATTTTGCACATGTGAGATTAAATCCTGTGGTGTCTCCTCAATCTCATCCATGTCTTCTTGTGAGAAACTTTCCTCAAACGATACTCCTGCTTCCACCTCCTCGCCAACACAGTAGAAATTCTCTGCCTCTTGGATGAAGTCTTCAATGTTCATGTGAGCAAGAAGCAGTTCTATACCAGCATTTTCATTCTCGTACTCCATCCTTGATTGAATCCTACAACAAAATGTTTGATCATTAGAAAAAGTAATTTAGTGCATGCATCCATTTGTTTTGCACGCATATGTATGTTTACAGTGTGGTCAGGCATGTTTCCTGATGTGCTTGCTTGCTCTATTTTGCCTGCAAGTGAGGGGTGGTTTTCAGGGGGTGGGAAACCCCAAGATGGGCTTTCTTCTTCAAAACAAACGGCAGTTAAAACTTTTACATTGAAACTTGAAGATCTTTTCAAAGTCCTTAAGCACAAACTCACTGTCTTTTTGACAGACCCCCACATATATTACACAAATACACATAGGCTATATAACGCTGAAAAATTCTGACAACCTCATCTTCTAATACATAACCTACCTCATGTAAAATCATTAAATAATAGTAAAAACATGTATAGCAACAACAACAATAATTTATCACTATTGACAAAAAAAATGATGCTCAGAAACTCTGACTAGAGATAGGCAGCTGACAAGGTTTTCAGTCACTGCCAATAACCAACCTGCTTGACCTGCTGTGTACATTTCAAACTATGATAATTGTAATAGCTGATCGAAATATATAATAAAACGATATAATATCTATGAAATACCAGTCGTTTGCTTACCTTTCGGTCAGTGTGTTCACAGCAGGGCACATGCTCACTGATTGTCCATAGTTCCAACTGAGGCTCTTACAGGCTGCCGCGCGCAGATAAGAGGAATATGAGCTGCGCCTCCGCTCAGCGCCTACGTCAACTGCGGTTTCGTTTTCTCTTTTCATTGAGAGGTATTTTCTCATTGAGAGGTCACGTATCTGCTTTAATTTTGCCACAGTCCCCTATCAGAATGTTCCGTGGAAGAACGGTGTCATTCGCTTTCATCTTCATGGTACGCAAGAGAAAAAGTTGTACGTTCTTGCGATAGCAAAGAAAAGCATAAACTAGTATGAACCGGTATAAAGAAAGACTCTCTTTGATAAATGAGGTGAACAACTTTATTGGTGTTTGTCAATCTCAAAACGTTTATGTAAATTAGTGAAGTCCGCTGAGCTAGCACAATGCCGTTTTGAACGAATCCATGTTTTAAATGAAACTTTTCGTAGTCGATAATTCCTCCTGTGACACGTTAGTGAATGATGTAAGCAAGTAACTAACATCATAATTTGTACACTTGCAGAAATGATCACTAAACGAGTCAGTGAACGAATCTTTTGGTGAACGAGTCACGGGAATGAATTTCCCTGATTGCACATCACAAAGACCTGCAAGACCTATTTTTTAGTGTTTGCTCATCTGCAATATGTCTCCTATCAGATGTCATATAGACGTCTATGTTTTTAAGATGTTTATGATTTGGAAAATGTATGTAAAACTGACATCTTACAGACATCTGTCAGATGTTTGTACACAGCAGCAGATGCTTTCCAGATCAAGTGATCTTTAACAGACATCTTGCAGACGTACATGTGATATAATAAGGTTTTTGAAAAGTAAGAAGTCAGGTGGCTTATGTTCATGAACGAAACGATGTTTATAAATGAATCTTTTAGGCATATAAATCGTTTTCGCTCACTTTCATGCACTGACTCGTTCGTGAATGAAAGGAATGGACTGTGACTCAAGCGCGTGACGATATTTACAGTATAACATGTAAACCTGCAGAAAAAGTCACTAAACGAATCAGTGTACAAATTCAAAGTACTGGGAAATGGGTCAAAATCTCCAACACTATTTTCAAGAAGGTATTTTCAAATTTGGTGATCTCCAGCCTGGCATTTTCGGTTTTTTCCAAATGCGAAACACTGCACAGCACAGGTCCGTTCACAGCCACCGTAGAGCCAATGTGTACGCACGCGCCTGTCTCAAATCAACAATGGCGGCCTCCTTTGGCGTGTGTAGGTTACGTTTCAGGGCTTTAGGGGGGTTTGATAAATTTCGTCTTGGATTGGAACCTCAAACGCAAGTAAGATTCACTTCGACTACATCAGCAATCAAAGCCCAGGCAGAGAACAAGACAGCGAAAGCCGGTAACATTGTTTTTCCTTAGAACTGTAGGCATGACATTTACCAAGTGATCTCAGTTAAGTAATGATAATGCCAGCCGTAAAACGTGTTCATGTTTTCATCTGCCATTTTATGTTCAAAATAAATACCAAGTTGTCTTCTCATGGTGAAAATCGTGATGGAAATAACGTGCATTATACGTCCAATAACTCGAACCTCTTTCCTCTTTCTCCACTTTCGTTTTATTCACGAAAGCCAAGGAGAGTAAAACATTTCAAGCAATCCAAGAGGCGAGAAGAGAACAAGCTGAAAGATCTGTTTTGATCAGATGTCCGCCTAAGATCAACGAAAATAAATTTTTAGATTACCTGTCTAAACATGGGACAATCAACAAACATTTCTTCTACAATAGCTACGTAAGTGTTGCAGAACTATAAGTTACAAATAGGAATAGTTACAAATGTAATATCTAGAAATAATGTGATGCCTGATCACAATGATCTGAAATTGACAGAACTGTTGTGTCTATAATGTGATTCTGTTTCTGTAGGGAGCGTATGCAGTAGTTGAATTCTCCAGCAGAGATAGCATTGCCTCGTTGAAGGAGAGGACTAATATATCAGCTGTTGAACATGATGCTGCAGTGCCTTTTAAATCTCGTCTGCTGTCATTAAAATGGCCAGGCAGTCAGTCGAGCAATCATCCCATGCCCAAGTTCAAAGAGCAGTCCCCTCCATCCATCAATGAAATCACCCAGCTGCTCTCGGCAAAAGACACCGTAAGTCCTCTCTGAGTGATAGGTTCATTTTTTTAAACAAAGACATATGATGTGGCTAATGTAAAAGAATAAAAATTGGAATGGGAGATGTGTTTTAGCAGTTTGCTAGTTGAAGCTTCAAATATGCATTTCTTCTACAGATAGATGAACAACTGCAGTGTCTGACAGAGGCCTTACAGCTCACAGAAGAGAACATCAGTCTGCGCTTCCTTGTTTGTTCTCTGCTTCGAGACATAGCTGGAGCATATTTCCCAGAATGCATTATCAGGCCTTTTGGCTCCTCTGTCAACAGCTTTGGCAAACTGGGCTGTGATGTTGATATGATTCTGGACCTTGATGGCATCTATGCAACAAGCCAGAAAAAGGTCAGTGTTGTGGACTACTTAAGTAGATAGAATTTTGTGTAAACTATCCTATTTAGATTCAATCTTTTATTCATCGTTGTGTCATTGCAAACCTGAATGCCTTGGAACATGATGATATTTTGAAGAATATTTGAAGAGTTAATTTGCAAAAACAGATAACTCCATTTTTAACAATTTTCAAAAATCATGTTTTTTCATTGTGCATTCCAATTAATCTCAATCAAACTGCAGTTGGGTTATTTTGGTTAAATAAAATAGCTATAAAAATACAGCTAACTAACACAATAAAAACAGAGTTATCTGTTTTTTGCAAATAAACTGTTCATTTGTAACCAATCAGTTTTGATTTCCATTGTATGGACGAAAACCACTGAGACATTTATCAAAATACCTTCTGTTTTGTTCTGCAGAAGAAAGTCAGTCATGTAGTTTTAAGAATTTTTGTAGTTTTAGTTTTGGAATCACAGAATATTCATTGCTGGGTGAACTGTCCTTTTAAGAACTCTATTAGTATGAAGAGTGAAAATCTAATTTATTGTTGTTTTTGCCTAGTTATTGATATGATTTTTTTATTAGTAGATATTTGAAATACAACTTTTATAGTACAATTTTTTTCCTTTGTTTTGGAGGTTAATAGCTGTCATTGTATTGAAAATGTATTTTAAAAAATATTACAATTAAATGACTAAATAATACAATTTGAATGTTCTTGTCAGTTCTTAAAGAGTATGTCTACGGTTAAAAATCTGCATTACATTTCTACAATTAAGGTTAGAACAATAGCAGTGATATTTTTCAAGTTTATTGATTATGCAGTAATGGTTTAAACAGGGCTCTGGACTGTCTCTGGAGTACCAGGTGAAGAGAGGAGCATCAGAGCGGGCTGTGACCCAGAGTATCCTCTCAGTCATTGGGAAATGTGTAGACCAGTTCGGTCCTGGATGTGTGGGAGTCCAGAGCATTCTCCAAGCTCGATGTCCTCTTGTCCGCTTTGCTCACCAACCCTCTGGCTTTCAGTGTGATCTCACTGCCAATAACAGGTAATGTCAGCTGAATGACGTATCACTCAATTAGCCATATTTAAACTGCATCTTGAAATAAGACTTTGGAAGCTGAGAATGTAAGCAATAACTAATCTCTGCAAGTCCCATAGAATGACATTTAAAGTATTGTTATGTGGGCTTTAAGGGCTGCCAGTTTATTTTCTCACTCTCGTTTACACTTCCCCAAAACAAAGGTCACTCTTATGCTTCCTTTTAGAACGTGACGAATTAATAATGCACAGAAACCTGCTCAGCAGTTTTTGTTGCACTGGGACCCCTCATGGGGCAAGCTGTGGGTTAGAGAGGGGTATTCCCAGGTGTGTACGGTGTACACTGTATGTGCATAATGAGAGAAACAGACCTTTATTTGCTCTTGATGTGTTTATGGTGGAGGATGTATGAACACAAGAGTAAAAAAAACTGGGGAACATGAAATGCATTTATTTAATATTATTAAAGTTTGTTGTTGGTTTTTTCCTGATGGACAATGATAATTTGTGCATTTACATAATTAAAAGCAAAACAGATTTGGTTTATAATTCTTTTGACAATTTCCTGGTATGTGGTTGTTTCTTATTTACTTAGTTAGATATTTATTTACTTATTTATTTGAATTGCTTATTTTGATATGACTTAATTGTTTAAATATGATTTGACAGTCATTTAAAGGTACTGTGCGCCCCTAGTGGCACCAGATAGAATTACAAAAAATGATTTCCTATTTTTTTAAACTGGTTTTCCAAATATTCTTCAATTTTTTGATCAAGCTGATAATCCCGTCCTAAACCCAGGTGCATGTTTTGTTTTATTTTACATTGTCATGTGTGCAGGGTGGCGATGAAGAGTTCAGAACTGCTGTTTCTCTACGGCCAGCTGGACCCTCGTGTTCGGCATCTGGTGTTCAGTGTGCGGTGCTGGGCTCGGGCTCATAGCATCACAAGCAGTATTCCAGGAGCATGGATCACCAACTTCTCTTTAACGGTCATGGTAGTGTTCTTTCTACAGCAGAGGAATCCTCCTATACTGCCCACACTGGACCGACTGAAGGAGCTGGCAGGTATACACAATTGTCCTTTACAGCCATGCTTTTCTGCAGTTTCTTGTCTATTGTACTATACTGCCATACAGAGGCAGAGGACAGTAACTACACATTTGTGACCCTGGACCACAAAACCAGTCTTAAGTCGCTGGGGTATATTTGTAGCAATAGCCAAAAATGCATTGCATGGGTCAGAATTATCCATTTTTCTTTTATGCCAAAAATCATTAGGATATTAAGTAAAGATCATGTTCCATGAAGATATTTTGTAAATTTCTTACTGTAAATACATCAAAACTTCATTTTTGATAAGTAATTTGCATTGCTAAGAACTTAATTTGAACAACTTTAAAGGCGATTTTCTCAATATTTTGATTTTTTTTGCACCCTCAGATTCCAGATTTTCAAATAGTTGTATCTCAACCAAATATTGTCCTATCCTAACAAACCATACATCAATGGAAAGATTATTTATTCCGCTTTCAGATGATGCATAAATCTCAATTTCGAAAAATTGACACTTAAGACTGGTTTTGTGGTCCAGGGTCACATTTGGTCAAAACTGAGTTATGACTGAAACAGGATCTCTTAGATTATGTCCTGTCCTGTGACAGATGAGTTTAGCTCAGAAATCAAAGTGCGAAAATTAATTTTGAAAGAAGAAATAAATGAGAACAGAACTCAGAACAGAACAATTTTTTCTCAGCTGCAGTGTTGCTTTTAAAAATAAATAGCACAACCATTTTCAAGAGTGATAATCATAAATGATTTTGAGTATCAAATCAACATATTAGAATGGTTTCTGAACAATCATGTGACACTAAAAAGTAGAGTAATGGCTGCTAAAAATTCAACTTTTCCTTCATGTAAATAAATTACATTCTAAAATATGTTAAAATAGAAACCACTGATTTTAAATATTTCACAATATTGCTGTTTTTATTTTTACTGTTTTTGATCAAATAGATGCAACCTTGGTAAGCACAAGAGACTACTTTCAAACACATTAAAACATCTTACAGACCCCAAACTTTTAAATAAATTTTCTATATGGCTTGGATTATTTGCTTTGAACTAACATTTAATTTTACAAGTCAAATTGCCCTTTTATAAAACCTTGTAAATTATTTTCCATAGCCTCATAACTCATAGCCGTGAGTCAATAATTGAGGCATTTTCTCCAAATGGCAGCTGTGAGGTAAAGTGTGTCAGATGTTTGGGAGTGATTTTCATCATTGACTCAGCTAATAGTGATAGTGATCTCCAAATTAAGAAAATACTACTACAATTATTACAAATGCTATCACATTCCTATTTCAATTTTTTACACTACAGTCAGATATATATAGAAATAATAAACATCAGTTTCCTGCCTGCCTAATGTCTTGCAAAATAAGACTCCAGTAAAGTATAGTGGCTCAGGATACATCACACTGTATGTCTCTCCTCTGAGCTGACTGTCTACACACACAATAGTTTTCTTGTCTGCCAGGGTCAAGGACAGTGATACCACAATAGTGATACAGAATCCATTTCTTTATGGAAAGCCACTTAAATTATATTTATGTTTTGTGTGTGTGCACTTTCCAGGACCATCAGATAAGTGTGTCATTGAGGGTAATGACTGCACTATTGTCAGTGACCTTAGCAAGATTACACTGCAGCAGAACACAGACACATTAGGTGAGCAGAGCTCATGGATTGTTTTCATAATTTACACAAACTTAATGAAACGTTCTACCTTTTCACCTTTGGGCAGATGGCTCGTTTCTGTAATGCTTTTGTTATGCATTCCATTTTTACTGAGTGTCAATGACACTGCTGTTTATTTTTCAGTCGTTTTAATTTTTTCTTCCACAGAGAAACTGTTGCAGGAATTCTTCGAGTTTTATGGCAATTTTCCCTTCAACAAGGCATCCATCAATATCAGGAAGGTGAGTCATCCACCAACAACACGTGCATCCATGCGCAAACTCCCAGAGGACACTGCTGACGTCTTTACAGACCCTCCACAAATGCCCACCAGAGGGCAGTGTATATATAGTCAATTCAAAGAAAGTGTCTGGTTCTGCAGTGGACACAGATATACAGTTGCAATCAAATTTATTCAACCCCCTTGACTTTCTGTTGCTGTAAACAAAAGATTATGAAAACAATTTAGCCAAGCATCAGTAAACTATTATAGAAAGTTTAATAATACACATTTGAGTGATTATGAGATTCATAAAGTTGATTAAAAAAAAATGAGTAGAAGAGTAGAAGATTTGTAGAGAATCTTTTATTCTTTATAATCTCAAATAAACATTGCTTCTAAGTGCTTCTGAGCTTCTGCTTACAGCAGCTCTCCACTGGAATCTTAACCCATACCTCATGTGAAAAAGGTTCCAGATCACTGATAATCTTTGGTTTTCATGTTGCCACTGCTTTCTTCAAATTCCACCAAATATTTTAATGAGATTTAAATCTGAAGTCTGAACAGGTCACTCAAGAACATTCCACATCTGATCCCAAAACCAAGCTTCAGTAGATTTGGATGAATGCTTTGGGATGGTTGCCCTGCTGGAAAGTCCAGTGATCATCAGCTTCAGTCTATGCATCAAAGGTATCACAGCCTTTGCCAAAATTACCTGATACTTCAAAGAATCCATGATATTCTTCATGCAGTCAAGTTTTCCATTTCCTGTAGCAGCAAAGCACCCTCATAACAAGACTGGCACAACTGTATGTTTGACCATGGGGATGATGTTCTTCTGCTCATACGCCTTGCCTGCTTGCCTACATACCACTGATACATGGGTCCAAAAAGCTCAAGTTTGGTTACAACCATACATCCATTCTTCCAGAACTTCACAGGTCCACCTAAATGAATTTTAGCATATTCAAGTCAGCCTTTTATGTTATATTATTAAAGTCTCTGGGGCTTGAATAATTTTGATTGCAGTTGATTTTCTGAGACCACTAGAGAAAATTCTTTTATTTTGTGTGTTTCTAATTTAAAGGGTTAGTTCACCCAAAAATGAAAATTCTGTCGTTAATTACTCACCCTCATGTCATTCCAAACCCGTAAGACCTTCATTCATCTTCGGAACACAAATTAAGATATTTTTGATGAAATATGAGAGCTTTCTGATCCTCCATAGAAAGCAACGCAACTACCACATTCAAGGCCCAGAAAGGTAGTTAAGACATCATGAAAATAGTCCATATGACATCAGTGGTTCACTCTCGTGAACACGCGTTGAAGACCAACACAGAAGAGAGGACATTGTTGAATAAAGTCATTCATTTTGTTTTATTTGTGCACAAAAAGTATTCTCCTAGCTTCATAAAATTACGGTTGAACCACTGATGTCACATGGACTATTTTAATGATGTCCTTACTACCTTTCTGAGCCTTGAACGTGGTAGTTGCATTCAAGGTCTTATGGGTTTAGAGTGGCATGAGGATGAGAAATTAATGACAGAATTTTCATTTTTTCATTTTTAATTGTTGTTCCTGTTGTTGTTTTTGTACATTGAGCAGTATAACAAACTGAGTGAAGATGCTGATGCAATTGATGTGTTAATACTGTGTGTGTTTAAGTTTCTGAGGGCATAAATATCCTGCTTTAAATCTCTTTCACCAGGGAAAGGAGCAGACCAAACCGGAAACGACAGCTTTGTATATCCAGAATCCATTTGAAACCACTCTTAACATTAGCAAGAATGTTAATGCAACACAGCTAGAACGTTTCGTGGCACTTTGTCGAGAAAGTGCTTGGATTCTCCAGCAGAAGGAAATTCTTAAGCAAAGTTCGGACTCACCATGGGGGTTCACCGCACTTCTCCTTCCTTCAGTCACCTCAGGAGCAGGGGTGAAAAGTCGCAGGAAGAGAAAACTGGAACCAGCTAGTTCAAGAATAAAGAACCTCTTAGACTCTCTGAAGATTAAAGGTGGTGAAACTGTTGCAAAGAAGGGAAGTGTAAATGCTAGAAGGTGATATGGTCAATAAACTTCACTTACCCTGAAGAACACGGGAAACATCTTCTGAAGAACGAATTTAATGACCAACACGCCAAAAGAGTGGAACAAACGTGAAGTTTATATATTTCTACAGTCAGAATCTGTAAGTCTTTTAAGAAATGTTTAAAAAACTAAGCTCAGTTTCCGTTCTACTCAAGTATTTCACATGAAATAGTAACTTTGTAGATTCCAATGTGATGTAACAATGGAAGGAGAGGCCCACTGCGGTCTTGACTCCTAAAAATGGAGTTTAATGGTTGTGTTGATCTGATAACAACAATTATTACGGTTTCCAGAGAAGTGAAGCAGAACCTCTGAACACTAAACAGCTTGCATGGAAAAGTTGTGATTATGTTAGATCACACACAAACTCCATCTTCTGAGTTGCCATACCATTACAATGGCCTAATGACTCTGCGTAAACCGTCACTGTCACGTAAATAATGTTTTATAAGATATTAAAACAAAGTAATGTTCAGAGCATTACTGTTTGTTTCTCCTTGGGCTTCTTTATTTCTAATTTTTCCCATACTCCTTAAAGTGTCTGAATGTTTCAAACTAAATAAATGAGTTTTATTTCAGAAAATTTATATATCAGAATTGTCACTTAATTTCCTTAGTTGGGACTTAATCTCCTCATAAACATAACCACAATTTGACTATCTCACAATAACAACTTTATTTCTCTTGATTGGGGCATCATTTCCTCATTATTGTGACTAAATCTCTCAATGAGACTTGACCTAACATGATGTAAAATCTCTTTTGTTTCACACAGTTTCAACTTTATTTCTCGTAATTGTGATTTTATATCTCGCAGTGAAACTTTGTGACCTTATATCTCACAATTGTGACTTCATTTCATTGTTGCTCACAAAGAAGCTTGATATCATGCAACGTTACCTTATATATCACAATTGCGATTTCTCGTCATTGAGACTATATCTCAATATAAGAATGGCTTTTATAATAAACTGGAAGGTAGTGTGAGAAGAAGGATGGAACAAGACATGGGAAAGGTGAAGAACTCCAGCACTTTGGTGGGGAGGGCAGGAAACAGATAGTGAGTTGATGGGGAAAAAAGTTGTAGCGCATTGGCAAATAGAGAGGAAATAAGTGTTTTGAGACAGGACGATTAGTAGCAAGAGAAGAAAACTATAATGGGAGAAGATGAAAGAGTGTAAAGGCTCCTGGGAGTGCTAGTTAGTTGTTTTAATGTTCATTATGGTTTTACCACTCAACTTGATGAGGTCAGAGGTCAAACAGTATAGTGGAAACCATTTCTCTTAACCTCACCCCTTTTACTGAGAGCCAGAGAAGAACATCTTTGTCACCTTTAAACCATCTGAACTGAATTTGAACTTTAGTGGCTGTTTGAGAACGTGAGGAAGGTCATGGGCTCCTTAAGACAGGCAAAGGATTGAGTGATAGAGTAATAATACTCAATATCCTTATGCAATTTCACAGGTGAGATCCCACCCAGAGCTGCTTAGTGTGGATTTATCCGAACAGCTGAAAGACATCTGTGTGGCATTAGATTGTTTACAATTGTTTATCTGCTCACTCATCTCTCTCTTTATACCTCACAAGGGTTCTTACAGTCACAGTTTACAGCTTAGGACATGCAGAGTTGCTGACACTGTCTTTGTGCACCTCAAAGGTATGATTTTTGTTGTTTGTATGTATTTTAATATAATGTAGTTTGTGGAGGTTAAAAAATCTGACCTAAAGCTGACAACCATCTAAGGTTAGAGACTGGTTTCTATGTTTGTATTACAATTCACTAAATTGTAACTGTTCACAGAATGTATGAAATAAGTGCATATAGAATAGACTTATTTAAAAAAAAAAAAAAAAAAAAATTACACGATAATTTACTAATGTAATGGCGAAGCTGAATTTTCAGCAACCATTACTCCAATCTGCAATGTCACATGATCCTTCAGAAATCAGTCTAATATGCTGATTTGGTGTTCAAGAAAAAAATCTTATCAATGTTGAAAAGAGGTATTATTATAAATTGAAATATTAATATTCTTACATATTAATACTTTTTTTTTTTTGGTTCCAATGCAAAGGTTTTTACTGACACTTATGATGAATTGAATGCATCCTTGCTAAATAAAAGTATTCATTTCTTCCAAACCAAAACATAAAAATCTTACCGGCCCCAAACTTTTGAGCACTAGTTTGTGTTTATAACCAGGTCTATCCATTTGAAATATAACCACATATAAACCATTGTTTTGATTCGGCCAGGCAGGGATCTCAACCTCCCGTGTGTTTGTTCAGCCTCTGAGGCAGCAGACGGGTTGAGGCTTCCGCTGGGTGTAATACTCGTCAGGTTACGCTACAATTTTTGTTCTTCACCCTGCTGCCAAACTAAACAACCCCCTTCAAATATGATGATTATTTCCTGATATGATGATTGTTATGACCCCTGCTCCAATGGAGATGTGTTTTAGTCATATTCTCCAACTGTTCTCTCTACTACCCATAGAGTATGTTTGCTTTTGAGGATGTACAAAATATATACTTTCATTCTTTCTTTCTCTCACTCCCTCTGCTTATTCTTGGCTGTAGGTTTTTCTCCTGAGCCTGAAAGAATTTCGGAAAGGTGGCTTGAGGGTTTGAAAAACACAGGGGGGATTTGCAGGAAAAACAACATGAAATGAAAATGGTCTTGGCTTTGCCGCCTTAGTGGAATTTTAGTCAAAACCCGTGCTATTTACAACCTCTTCAGAGGATTTTGCTGGTTAGGTGCAATTTACCATTTTAAAGCCTTGGGTATTTAGAAAATGCTCAAGGTGTTATTTTCCACCTTTACAGGCAGTGATTAGTGTGGCGTTAAAATATTTGACACTTGTATGATACTTTAATATGTCCACAGCTGATATGCATCAATTATTTGTCTGACTATAATCACATGCTCTCAATTTCTCATGTGATATCATTCACACCCAGGCGTAATCTAACTTCCTTTTCCTTTTCAAGTCCATTGTCCAAAGTGTGCAATAGTCCTTTTCCAACTCCATTGCTTGTGCTTGTGCCAATCATTTGCCATGTAGAACCAAAACACATTGAGCGTCCTTCCCTCTGTCCTCTCTCAATCTTTCCTGTCAGTGAAGGGTCACTGTCTCTAAATCTGTTCTTTGCCTTTCCTCCTGCCGTTTATTTTTCCCAAAGCACCTTGTGGATCAAGAGAATCTGAGAAAGCTTCTGACACGGTTTTTTCCCTATCGGAAGCATTGCGCCAGCCAGTAGCATTAGCTCAGTAAACTGGTGGAAAGTACTGCCCTGTTGTTGTTGTTTTTAGCGAGTTCAGGCCTGCACACACACACACAGAAGTTCAGTTATCAGAATGGGCCACTGTGTGCACCCACAATTCCCATTGTTTTAGTTCTCTACCTCAGCAAGGCTTAATTGAGCCTGGCACCAAAAGTCGACCTCAGTGGAACGATAGAGCTATGCCGGTCGATGGCATTTCTCTCTCTGTCTCTTGTCTGCTGTTCTGGTGCCGAGGGCCTGTCTGCAATACAGGCAGTACTAACACGATATGAGTGTCTGGAAAGGCCTCTATTTAATAGGTCTGTCTCTGTTTAAAACTTCAGTCAGTTTACAGTTACTAATGATGGGTGAAAACAGCTTACTGGACCTTGTGTCTGAGTCTTGCTTGCCAGCTTTAAAAGGGATCAGAGTTTGGGTTTCTTATTAGCATTGTTCATACTTATTCTCACCATTTATTTTTTAATATTGTGAAATGTTTTCTGTTTTAGTATATTTTATAATGTAATTTATTCATGTGATCAGTGTCGCATGATTCTTCAGAAATCATTTTAATATGCAGATTTGGTGCTCAAGACATTTGTTTCACAGTCTCAAATGGTTGTGGTTCAGGATTTTATATGATTTCATATTGCTTTTAATTGAATTCATTTATTATTTATTTTTATGATTTATTTTCCATTTTTTATTTTATTTTATAGGATTTTATGATTCTATATTGCATTTAATATAATTAATTTTATTTTTATATTATAATAATTGGAATTATATTATATTATTACAGTTTTTATAGGGGTTTTGTTTTTGTTGTATGTCACTTTCTATGGTCTCTCATATCTTTGTTTTATCTACAAGACCTACATTAATATACATTAGCTACTTATTGGTTAGCTTTTCATTGTTGGGTTTAATGTAATTCTTGTTTTCTTGGTGTCAACTAAGTTTTTGTCTTTCACATTTAGAGACTTTGCATATGTGACCATTTATGTGCTTCCTGCACAAAGGGGGAAAAACAACTTTGCTTTGAGAATCCAATATGCGCTTTTCACAAGTGCTGTGATGATTTTTGTTTTGTTTTTGATGCACTTAATGCTCACTGAAATTAAACAACTAAACTGTCAATTTATTGAGGTCAAGATTTCTCCCCTGCCACCACAGTTGGCACTCTTTTTCTCCATGGCTGTACGCAGCTGCAACTCAGAGGTTTTGGGGCTTTACTGTGCAGGGTGAGTAATAGATGAGATATTATGCTGAGTTCAGAGTTTGCTAGATCCAGTGTGCTGGCCTGACTGTATCTGTAGCCACTTGTTGAAAGGTGTCTTCATGATAGAAAAGGGGAAATTGGGAAATGGAAGTTGTTTTATTATTCAGCCCCGAGACCATTTGTTTTTAGTCACTTGTGAGTTTTTCTCACTGTATGTGTGTCTTGTTACACCATGAAAACTAGAACCACATGCATGAAATTGATTACATGGGCATTTGATTGCTATCGGTTTGTGTAAATTAGAATTTTATTCCCTCTCCCATCTCTTTCCCAAACACTCTGGGGCATCAGCATGAGCCTTTCCATGAATATTGGGTTCCATCAGTGGTGGTGAATCCATATGTAATGACATCCATTCCTGGAACCATCAACTCTATGATCTGTCTCTGCTAAAACTATTAGAGAGAAGCAGAAGCTCTCCTATTTCATTAATGAAAAACACAACAGTAGGATCCTATTCCACTTTTCATCTTTCAAACATCTTCACCTCGTACTTGGAGAACTATAGGGACATTTTCCTCCCTCTCTCCTCTTTCTACAATTCCTCTTTAGGTGTGTGTGTTTATGTGGGTAGTCGTTTGTGTCTAGCAAGGGATTATCTCCCTTAAAATCATTTTAATGCATTAATAGGAGCAGAGTTGACCGTAATCTTTATAATTAATCATTTAATTTAGGATATGGCTATGAATTATTAAATTATTTTTGCTATGAATCCAAGAGCGTTTCTCTGCGTTAGTGGCACAATTTTTGTAGTTAAAGCACATCCTGCCATACAGCTGGAACAGGAGTGGCACTGTGTGCTATAGTAAATGAACTGATGTCAGTTTGAAATTAAATTTGAGTCTTAAGAGAGACTCTGAATTGGTCTATATTTGGCAAGGCAGTAACTAAGTTCTCGGTTAACGTGATTTGGGTGAATGGTGGATAGATTGGAGTGAAAGGAGATGAGATGACCTCATAGTACTGGAAAGCTCAGGTCAGAAGAATGACTGGACTACTGAAAACAGGTAATGAACAAAACACTACAGGTGCATGTTTAGAACCTCTGCTGTGTCCCAATTCAGATGCCGCATCTTTTGAAGTCTGCATCCCAAAACCAAATGCATCACAGCAGCGTGACAAAAATGTGGCCTTTGCAGATTTCGAAGTCTGCGTCCTAAGGATGCTGCCCCTGAATTGGACTCATGTCATATGCTGCAAAATGTGAGTGCAGTGATCTAACACATCCATCTATTGCATGTTTACATAGAAAAACAATGGAAAGGCAGTGCAGTGGAACCAAAATGTATTTTAGATTTGCATGACTGCAGTGCTACGTGTGCAATTTGAGTAGCATTGAAACACGACACGCTGATAGTAGTATTGCTAGTTATAGTACAAATAAACACTGCTCCTTTCCTATAAATTGTCAACAACAAAAATAGGCCTAAAAGTGAGCTTTGTAATGATATCTTTCAGCACATTACAAACTTTATATTTATTACGGGGATGGGATTAAAGTGGTTTAGGATAAATAACAAAAGTTCAACATCATGTGCTGAACAGCTTTGTTTTTCAAGGGCCAGCACTCTTTAAAGTCCCATTATTTTTGCAGAGTTCATTTGGAGTGGATGAATTTGTGGGCTGACGCAGACAAAGCTCACTCTGTCAAAATGGCCTTTGTTAGGGATTCTCCCTATTATCCCACCACCCCATGTAAAGACCCAGCATTCTCTTTGTCCTCAGAAACTTTGTGTGTGGTTGTTTGGCATTTCTGTGCACTTCAAACTGTCCTCTGTTTAAAAAAAAACACTGACTAGCTATAATGTTTTTATGTTTTCATTTGTATATTTTTCAATGTATGTTTAATTACCAGTTTGTTGCATTCAGCTGAAACTTAAACAAATATTAAAACCTGATTCAGTCTGAATTCACATATGTAGACAAGTCAGTTCATTTTTAATAAGAGGTTGTTAAGGGGTAATGATGTCTGGCATGGTAGCAATGAAAAACCCATCTGCTGATGTCATATGGACAGTAACATCTTTGATGCTGTCAGCATGGAACTAAAATAGAAAGACCAACATAAGGAGCAGTAAGTGAAAACACATTCATCTCAATTTTGTTTTCAGTTTAGGAAAGGAAATGAACTCAGGATCCAAGTGAGTCCATTGAGAGGTCTTGACAACTACAAGAATGTTCAGTGACCTGATTAGGTAAACAAACACTCTAATGTCAAATCTTTATGGCTTTAAAAGGTCAAAGTTCAAAGGGTGCTTTCTTAAGGCTATGTTGCTGACCTGTGCAAGGTCGCACGGTACATGCTCTACACATGCATCCTGAGGTCTGGCATTAGTTGAGCTGTTGTTTCGTGGTGATGAGCTGGTCTCTGTGTCCTTTCCCTCGGGCCGTTTTTAGTTCACCTCTAACAGACGTCACCTGTCCAAGGAAATGGTTGGGAAATTCGTGGAGTGATGTGTCCTAAATTCCTCCTCTATCATTCAGTGGAGCAAAAATAACAGAATTATTAACAGTTCCTTAGAAATAACACCACTGAAGCAAGCATGCTATTTTTATTTTTAGATAAGAGATAACAGCAATGATTGCATAAATAAGCAACCATGGGCCCAGTGGCCAGAATCGCTGAGTGTACATGATGATGTTGCCATTTAAAGGTTTTTGATTTCTCTGGGCTCTTGTGATGTTCGTCTTGTTTGTAAACTCGCAGCTAAACTCATTAATTACTGGTGTTCTTCCTCGGTGCCTTGTGGTAGTGACGTTTATAGATGACTAAAGCGCACTTGTTGTCTAGAAGATTTCATAAGGTGGCACAAATACAGAGCATCAGTAGTGTTACTCATTTCATCTCTGGTCTGGTTCCTCATGGTTTTCTGGGAAGAATATTAATGATAATTCACTAAATTTATAGAAAAAAAATGTCATTAAGAAGTTCACATGCAAGCTAAAAGTAAGACTCTGTATGTGCACAGTATGTTAGAGCAGCTCTTATGAAAAGTCTGAGGACATTACCCTCCCTACCCCCATAAGAGTTAATTAAAAAGAAATGGGATTCTACATTATTTCTAGGTCACTAAGGAAATATGTGGCGTCAACCATGCGAACTCCTATATACAAAAGGTCAGATGTTGTCACTTTCATTGGACCAAAAGATGCAAACATTTTCAAATCATGCTGGATAACATGATCATCAGTCCATGTCAGCTCGAGTGCTGCTGTCATTAAAGAGAAAGGAGGACATATAGGATTTTAAGAAATAAACATTTAAATTTTCACTGCACGTCATTTGTAATACATTGTAAGGCTGCACAATCAATTTGACAATTTTACAATTTTGGCTTCAAACAACTATGAACACAAAATATTCCAGATAAACCAATTAATGGGCCACATTCAGCTTTGCAATGATGTTGCTTTGTCGTGTTAAAAATCCCGTAGTGTAATTTATTTTTAAAATAAATTTAATTTTATTATTATTTATTTATTTATTTATTTAGAAGTGTGTGTGTGTGTGTGTGTGTGTGTGTGTATGTATACATATATACATTCTTTTATTTACCTTTTTTGTTTAATTAATTTTTAATTTGAATTTTTTTTATTTAAATGTTTATGTAATTTTAATGTACACCACTGGTTTTTATTTAAAAGATCAATAAATGCATAATGTTTCCATTTGTGTTAAAGTAATCTTGATATCAGTATTGACCAAAATAATCATGATGATTTTGATTTGGCATAATCACGCAGCTCTATTAAAATGTTTTATTTAATTATAAAAGAAAGCAGAGTAGATGCATTTTCACACTAATTTTGGACCACCCACTGTATATGCACACAGTCCTTTGTGAAATGTCAGTCACTACCGTCACTAGTACAGCAATTTGTCTCTAGAGGAGATTCAGTGAGAAGCCCAAGTGAGTATATCTCTCTTCATCTATATTTATGTAAGAGGAAATGACAAGGAAGAGGGTGGGTTTGGGTGGGACAATCATATGTGACCCCCTGTTCTAATTCCCTCTCTGGTGAGGCAGGTTAAGCTGGAGAGAGTTTGTTTTCTTTTTATTAAACTGGCATTTGGGCTATTCGCTTAGGACTTTTGAACACCCTTTCTTCCTCCCACTCCAGCAGCGAGAGAGAGAGAGAGAGAGAGAGAGAGAGGGGGGGCTGTACAAATGAGCAAAGGAGAGATACACATGGAGCGCTGGATAGGAAGCACATGTGCTGCTCCGTCCCCTGGGAGCAGCTCCACCCTTCACTCTCCCCTTTCTCTCGTTCTTTAAACCATCTCTACTATTCTCTTTCATCCTCTGTACATTATATCCTTAGAGAAAATCGTGCTCTGCTCACTCTCATCTGCTTTTAACTCCTATTTTTGTGTATCCGTTTTTTTTGGTCATCCATGCTCTCGAGGATCATCTAATTCCCTTTCGCCTTTCCCCCATTCCCCTCTTTCCTTACTGTCAGAGCCTTCGCTCGAGATTCCACACATGCCTTTAATTTGGGAGGGAGGGAGCCCAGGAGTGCAGCTAGCTTACAGCTCAGGAATTTTCCACCCTCCTTCCAATCTGCACATACGTTGATAGAACGGAGGGAGACGGAGGTGTGGGGCCACCAGTGGTCCGGCCCGACCCCCTTTTGCTGGGATCCAAAACTGTGTTTAGTGTGGCCATCAAATGAAAGTGCCGGAAAGGTCATCAAAGCGATATGGAAAGTGACATTGAGACTGAGAAATGTGGAAATGATTGGAAATAGGGGAGGTTATTGAGTAATTTAGAAAGGAGGAGAGGGTGAAATAGATGGCAGCTTGCGGAGAAGTGATGAGGGTGAAAGGGGGAATGATGGTTTTGTGAGTTCATCCCAGTTCTATGTACAAGAAAATGTCACGAACAATCAGACGGCACATTGCACTGAATCTGAGGTGACCTTTTAGCTTTTCTAATAATTGCAAGGTCATAGGGTGTTAAAATATATGCTGTTTGCAGTCTACAGGCCATTTACAATAGTCTCTGTGGAATAAATCAGTGCAGAAATTGAAGACTAGACGTCCACGGGAAGTTGGGGAGTTGAGGTGGCAGACAGAACTAATAATATCACATCTAAAGTGCTGTTATAATTCCCTATAGGAGGTGGAGGTCAGACAGACTGGTGTAGTCTCAACTGACATGATTATGCTGTCATACATGTTATTTCTAGATTAATGTTTTAACTGAAATAAGTTTTTTTTCTCTCTCATGTCATTCCAAACCTAAAATAGGCTTATTGGAAAAATGTGTCTGTGGTGACATTTCTGCAAAATTACTTACACATACAATTCACTGCAATTTTCAGCTGAAATGACCACTAGTGGCAGTAAAACACCTGCAGCTTCTGTACCTGTTCATACAAATTCTAATTTACATGGACAGATTATCGATTAATAAAAAAGGTTTTTGCACGCTTCCTTATACAATACTATATTGCGGCTTCAAAACACTTTTACCATAGTGCAGGAATTGCGAACTAATACATTTGCATCACGTAATCCGCTCCATATGTTTGGCTTTTCTGATGTAGTAAACTTGCTTAGTAGCCCACCTGGTACTGAATTGCACTTGTGATGTCAAATGCTCGGGTACAAGTCTCCTAAAACGTCATGATAAAAGAATTGTAGAAGCAAGCTATTGGGATGGTTGTTTCAGCGAATGCATTTTTATCTTATGTTTGCTTTTGTTAATATTATCAGTTAGGTTTAATGTAGGTGGTATGTTAATTTCAAGTGCGATTAAAGCATGAACCTTTTAGTGCCTCTCATCGGACATTTAATTTCTGAACTGCTCTGACACGTACAACAATTATCATAATACAATGTTGCCATGTTCATTTTCATCTGTTTTGGATTAAAAAAAAAAGCTTTCACTGGACATTTTACTTTGAAAGTGTTGCAACTTAAAAGTATAAAAGCAGTCTATATGGCTTTTGTTCTGTGGTCTTTGGGTGAGGAAAACACATGACACATGATACATTTCTGTAGCTTTTTTGTCATTTTGGGACTTTTTGGGACAGACCCAATCCCCATTCACTTTCATCACTTTCAATATAATAAAACAGGCCAGAATATTCTTCAGAAAACTTTGTGTTGCAGAGAAGAAAGTAAGTCATATGGTTTTGGATCGACATAAGTTTTAGTAAATGACAGAATTTAGATTTTTGGGTGATTTTCAGTCTGTCTCTCTGCAAACAAGGGACTTTTCATTGTCCTCTCTGGAGTTGGTTTATTCAGGCTCCTCCAGGCTAAATATCTGCCTTTAAATAGAAAGACAGAGCTAAGCAATGAGCATATATGATGAAAGAAAGCAGTTTTTGGTCAGCTTTTGAGTTTGACAGTCGTGTTTCAGTAGATACTGAGGAGGGAGAGGAAAATCCCTGAGAGTTAAAATAATAATTACAGGGGGCTTTGATTTGCACGATACTGCAGACGTAACTGGGTCTCCCTTCTTTTCTCAACCCCATTGAAATGCAGCAAAAAATTTTTTACATCTCTCTCTGGTAATGACTACTGCAGTCTTTGGAAAAGGCTTTTATGTTTAAAGAACCAGTATGTGAGACTGAGGGACTGAGAGCGTGCTTTCATTTAGCTTTTTCTTCTTTTCACTTACTTGAGTCATTGTATATAATCATTATTTGCAAAATAATTAGCATATTAATACAGAAAGCAATTAATATCAGCTGCTGTTATGCAGGCAAGCAGTCTTGTTAATAACAACAGAGCCTTTGTTGTATTAACTGATGTTTTAGGCCTGGTGAATATTAAATGCTCTATTTTGTTTTGCGGCATAATTACTAGATCATTAATTAATGAATTATCAATATATTATCAGATGACTTGCAGATGAATGAGTATTTTAACATAACAGCAATGTTATAGATTAGATTACTATTCCGCCGTCTTCTAGAAACTGCATGAATTAAACATGCATCATAAAATCGAGAATCTCAAAAATGTCCTGGTATCATTCCATTATAAGTCTGTTTTTAAGACAGCTCACTTTCACCAGTGGCCAAGGAATCAAAACATAGGCGTGTGCTGTGGAAATAAGGAAGTATGAAAGAGATTTTTTCTCGTTTGGCTGGTGAGGCTATCCAGAGCAGCCAGAACCCCATGGCTCGGATTAATCTCAGGTCCAGTAAAGTGAACAGCTCTCTGGAGCTCTTAATGACCTCAGGTCCGGGACGGAAAGCATTTGTTCATATAACTGTCAATTGTATTGTTTTTCCAGAGTTATTCTCAGTTTTAGGTGTATCAGTGCTGTCTATGTATGAAATCCATTTTAACTGTACTTGCAAGGCAGAGTGGTACTGATATTCCTCAGCCACTGTGGTTAGAGGTTTCTTTTAAATGAAAATTTAATTAGTTCTAAAATTATTCATTAAACCTATTAAACTTTGCAGTTATTTCAGTCTGAATTAGCCTTAACATCCTTTATAACAACTCAGCCTTAAGTTCGCTGTTTGTTAATGAATTTAAAGCGGTAGTTCACCTGAAAATGAAAATTCAGTCATATTTTACTCACCCTTATGTTGTTCCAAACAAGTATGACTTACTTACTTCTTTGTAAAGATTGCTGGGAATCAAACAGCACTGGGAGACTATTGTCATTGTTCATCATATGGACAAAGAAATACTGATAGATTTCTCAAAATATCTTTGAAGTTCCACAGAAGTAGTAAGTGATACGGTTTTGGAACGACATGAGGAAATTATGGCAGATTTTTTTTTTCTTCTTTTTTTTTGGGTACACTGTCCCTTTAAGAAGTTTAAATGTGCAATAGAATATTCTGTACTCAAGTCAGCCAAGATGTCATCACAGTATTTGCATACTGAATTAGAGTTTTCTCTTGCATGTGGTTGCATATCGAATCAGCACTGCTCATGTTATCACCGTTCTGCCCTTACAAGCACTGCTTTTTTGTGCAGAAATGCCTTGTTTGCTAGTGATAGGTTGAAGTAGATATTGATTTATATTTTGAAAGGTTTGACTAGAAGGATGTTCCATGCCATATTATTTTCCATGGGAGTCATGGTCTCTCTCATGCACCCATGGCCTTGATATTTTCTGTTTCTGGTTTGGAAGATGGAAATTTGCAGCTGCAGTCCACATTGAAAGGCTACATTTTTGAACATCTGTAAGAATCCTGTGATGCATGTGAACATACCATTCAAAAGTTTAGTGTCAGTAAGGTCTTTTTAAAAGAAATTAATACTTTTGTTCAACAAAAGACACATTAAATTGTTCAAATGTGACCGTAAAGACATTTATAAACAAAAGATTTCTGTTTCAAATAAATGTCATTCTTGAGATCTTTCTATTCATCAGAGAATCCTGAAAAAGAACATATCAAGCAGCACAAAATGTTTTCAACATTGATAACAATAACAAATGTTCGAAATCATATAATGATTTCTGAAGAATCAAGTGACGCTGAAGGCTAATGAAAATTCAGCTTTGCCATTACAGGAATTACTTTTTAAAATATTATGATTAGTGCTTGGCAATGATTAATTGCGATTAATCGCATCCTCACACAAATATTATATAAACAAAACTTTTACTGTGGATGTGATTAATCGTGATTAATCGTTGCCCAGCACTAATAATGATATAGATTTCAGTTGTAATGATATTTCACAACTGTATTTTTATTTTTTTGATCAAATAAATGCAGCCTTGGTGAGCATAAGAGACTTTTTTCAAACTTCTTTTCAAACTTTTGAACTGTTTCTCTAACTCTAGTACAAGCACACAACCAGTGTTCGTATGTGGTGTGTCTTTTTAACCTCTTTATCATGAGTAATCTTAATGCCTGGCCATCACCACACAGGCCTGACCCAAACCAACCAGAGAGGTTAGATATGAAGGTTATTAAGGTTCAGAGGTTAATGCTAAGATCGTAGGTCTTGTCTGATAGGGCTTGTGTGGAAAGACCTGGTTGATTATTGCATGCTTCAGCAATGAAATGCATTTCGCACTGATCTATGACTTTTTAGTTTTTTTCCCAGGTCTAGTTTGAGAGAGATGAAAGAGACATAATCCACGAAAAAGACATGATGTCCAGTTATGAAGATAGGAATGGGTGGGGAGTAGCAATTAATCTCCAGCATTTATCTTGGCTTTGATTGCGTCAAGTAATTGTTTTTACAACCAGACCTACTAATAAAGCATAATTACATCCAAATAACAGTTTGAAATGATCTACAATCAAGATTAAATTTGTTGTTGGTCAATTATTGTTGATACAGAAATCACTAGGGGATAATGGGTGGCCCTCAAAAACTGATTTTCTACTTCTCAAACTACAAAATTAACCAATGATACATCTGACATCATATATTACAATATGACCAGAATGTCAGATATTAAAATAAACACATGCTTCCAGTCCCGTGTTAAGGAGCAGTTATGCCACTGTCCTGTGAGAGGCTCTATTTATAGTGTTGTGTTTTCTTGGTTGGTATCTGTGTTGATGATAAGGATGCAGATATCTCGTTTCCCTCGCTCATTATCTGTTGGAATGCAAACACTTATCAAACGCAGCAACATTTAGACACAACGGGTTGGAGGTGAACTGGGTATTCTTTGGTCATAGGAGGGGAAGTTATGTAAAAGTCACTTTGTCAGAGAGGAATTCCCAGACTCGAGGCAGTCACCGGCTGTTATTCCCACAGCGAGTATGTCAGGATGGGAGTCAGAATGGGAGGGGAG
>JAFVLL020033547.1:0-22897 GCA_021397915.2 Tor tambroides | reverse complement strand
AAAAAAAAAAAAAAAAAAAAAAAAAAAAAAAAAAAGAAAAAAAAGCAAGCTTTTTAATACAAACATTTTAAAACTGTAGTTTTGTTGACTGAAGTAAGGCTATACAGACTTGGATAAGAAATCTAAACATTTTAAATATTTGTGACCTCAACAAAGTATTTATTTGATATTTTTATACCAAGTTGTATCCCTATTCTGCTTTTTATATTATTAACCCTCCTGGCACTTTCTATTTATTTTTGTGTCCATTCAAATATGTTTGAGTCTGATTCTGATCCCAAATCAATCTACAAAGTCCTCAAATATTCAAGCAGGAATATTCAAAGAGACTTCTGGAGGCAGTTTGAGCTCTGAAATGTGCAGCCTGTATTTACAGCACTTCAGCCTCGTTCAGACTGTCAGCCCAAATCCGATTTATGTCCAAATCTGATTGAAATCCGATCGTATTTAAATAGTCTGAACGGCAACGAACTACATGAAATCCGATTTGTGCAAATCCGTTTCGAGCTACATTCGTATGTGGTTTGGAAACCTATTCAAATCGCATTCCTGGAAATCTGTTTCAGTCTGACCTCTCGGATCGGATTTAGCCTAGCTTTTTCCCGTCCTCACGCCACGTAAAACGTAAAAACGTCAGACGTTTTTGTAGAAAACATGCTGAACATCTTTGCAGAAACAAGCTTGCAAGTCAAGCGGAAAAAGACAATATACTGCTAGTATATGCACCTCTTTGAGTTTTAGTATATGCACCGCTGCCTCATAAGAAGACATCCATAATAATAATAATCCAGCGCGACAGCAACATGCTGTGCAACTACAAACCAGTGTGTTCATAATTAAGATAATACATTAAAATAATATGGTAAGACACACCAATTTTCAATATCAAGCAGCAAAACAAACTGTTTTGAACAGCTAAAAATAGCTGGACACGGATGAGACCGGAAGCTATAGACCCATAGAATTTACAAATGGCCACGCCCATTTTTACAGGAAGAAAAAGGTGGATAGTCTTTGATGAAAGCACACTTTCACTCTCTGACAGCAGATGGCGCTGATGGAGCAGCAGAAATGCAGCCGTTACCCCGGAAACAGACCTGCTGGCTACTTTGTTTCTGAAATGTGTTTAAATTATTTAAATAGCCTTTCAGATTTCTGTATTCATCACAGCGCCAAATACTTAAATATTTAGAATAGGCTACTTATTTTCAAACTTTTTTACATTTTAATCTGGGCTAGCCTACAACATGCCCTTGATATTGTTTGATATTGTTTAGATTTTTTTATTGTTCGGTCACACTTTACATTAGGGCTTTATTAGTTAACATTAGTTAACAAACTGCCAATGAAAAATTCTTCTAAACATTCATTAATCTTAGGCAATTCCAATATTGAATAACACGTTGTTAAAATCAAAAGCTGCAACTGTGTTATTTAATGAGCTAACATGAACTAAGAGTTGTATTTTTTAACAAAGATTACTAACTTCTGTAGCAAATGTAGCTATTGCTCATTATTAATATTAATGCATTAAGTAATGTTAACTAATGAGATCTTATTGTAAAGTGACACCTATTGGTCTTTATAATTCTTTTGCACTTTAATCTGTGTAAAATTTTTAACTTCATACATTTTTTGTATATTGCTTTAAAAATGTTCAGTTATTTAAAAAAAAGTTAAAGTTATCAAACCTGCTATACTGTATTATGACAACACTTTTTTGCAACTAAATTTCAATATCGTGATAATTTTTCTTCAAGAATCGGCTAAATCTCTTCCATCTTTATTTGACCCTCTTTTCTATTCTAAAAAACAAAACAAAAGAACAAACGTTCCCCTTTTAGACTCGCACTCGATTCATTTACTAACTACTTGTTTTCTTTAATAAAAAATAAAAACACTAACACTAGCTTCTCTGTTCTTTTTGTATTCTTTCTATTTGTTTTCTTGGTAACACTTTACAATAAGCTTCATTAGTTAACATTAGTTAATTACATTAGTAAACATGAACTAAGATTGAACAATACTTCTACAGCATTTATTAATCTTAGCTAATGTTAATTTCAGCATTTACTAATGCATTATTAAAATCACAAGATGTGTTTGTTAACATTAGTAAATGCACTGTGAACTAACATGAATAAACAATGAACGACTGTATTTTTATTAACTAACATTAACAAAGAATAATACTGTAATAAATGCATTGTTAATTGTTTGTTAATGTTAGTTAATACATAAACTAATGTTAACAAATGACACTTTATTGTAAAGTGTTACCGTTTTCTTTTTATTCATTATACAATTAACAAAAAGCAAAAAAAAGCCTCTTACACTAGCTTTCTCTATTCTTTTTCTATTCTGTTTTCTTTTTATTTATTATATAATAAAAAAAAGCTATGTGTACTGTGTTAAGCTAACAGACTTGTTATAGCACTTGCATATCATTGCTCTTTAGTTGGTTTTGATTGCTTCTATTCTCCTCATTTGTAAGTCGCTTTGGATAAAAGCATCTGCTAAATGACTAAATATAAATGTAATGTAACCAGGGGCCAGTTGCATAAATTAGCCACCGACTGTGGAACTAGTTTGACCAACTAGCAGCGGCCAAGAGGTAATCAATCTTACTTTTCCAATACAAATAAGACCAATCTACCTTTCATAGCTGAATTTAAAATTATGACCAGTCTTGAAGAAAAAAAACTAGATGACTAACTTTTTAAGACTAGTCTAAACAGTTTATGTAACCGGCCCCAGTTCTTTATTTACCCATGTAAGACCCCCCCCCCCACTCTCATAAAAACACTTTCTCATTGGATCAAAGCAAATCTCATAGGTGACCTATTTTGATTGTCACTGAACTAAAATACTGATATGATGACCACAGCTACTGAAAGAGCTTACAAGTGGCGATGGGTATAAGCATAGGTTTAAACCAAATGCTGTACCATGTATTTTTCCTCACAAGGAGTCTAAACGCCCCGGATAACGAGTGAAATCCGCGCTGAGAAACTCCTCTAGCGGCCGCGCTTCATGATTAGCGTCGGCGTGTTTACAGATGGCATCTAGCGTTTCTTGTCTCAGCCATTTATAAGCTCTTTCAGCAGCTGTGGTCTACTAAAAGACTCAAAGGCATCGGGGCTAAAGTGGAGAGAAAAAAGAAGCGGGTCTTTAGGAAGGTTTATTCGTCCACAGGCATCTTCCCATTCTTTTCTCCTCTTCTTATCACTAGGAAAGCAGTCTTACGTCGCTTCTCTTGTTGCCCTTCGACTGAAAATTACAACCAAAAGCCTCACAATGTGGTGCATCAGTATTTTATTTTCTGAGTTGTGCTGCGGTAAAAAGCCAAAGACTATAGAAATAAGCGCCAGTAGCTCACATTTGACAACAGAATGTATTGTGCACATAAAATAATGGTGCCCCCCATAGTCCAAAAACGATGTTGTTTTTTTTAAATAACATACATTTTAATGGGTTTTCTACTACATATTTAAATAAGAGACATAATTTACGTTATATTAAGCTATACATGTCTTAATACCCGGGGATCCCTTTAAAGGGTCAAAAATAAAAAGTAACGCTTGCTACCTTCGCAGTCAAAAATGACCGATATAGGAAATAAATGGCAAATACGAAAAATGCAAATAAAATGTAATGGCACAGCATCATAAAATCTCCTTAAAAGTCTTTATAATAATCAAAAAAACATTATTGAGCAATAATTTATTAGACTGATTTTCCTGGGGAAAAAACCCATCAAGTACCGAGTATGACCCAAAAATGAAGAGGCCCAGAGGGTTAAGTAAAAAATTGAGGGGAACACAACACATCATATGTTCTCTGAAAAAAAAAAAAAAACTGATGTTCTTAAGTATTTTCATCTTGTTTTCTGGAACAAATATCTAAAAATCCTTAAATCAGGATACATTTTCTGGAGATACAACATGAGATTGATGAGCCAGATTTACTAACATCTTGCACCAGCGCAAACCCTCTTCTGGCTTTAAGACTACCGTCAGGATTTACTAAAGACACACTGTGAAACATTAGGGCTGAATATGCTCCATATTTATAACTTTCCCTTTCAGACACAAGATTTATGTGAGGAGAGCGTTTACATGAATCACACAACATGATTTGGTAAGGTTTGCGGTAGTTAGTTTACTGGTGTTTGCACCATTATTTAATGCCCAAAAAAGCACGTTAACCCAGTTTGCGCTTGACATGACTGCAATAGTTGTGCACTGCAAATTGAAGACTTTCTGCTCTGACTTCAGATCTTATTTTTTGTAAGGATGATTAAGGATCTCTTTAAGAGCCTCAGAAGGATGATGGGTGTTAAATCTGCGTTACCTTCTGCAGCCATGAGGGGCAGGAGCTCTCGTTGGTCTTGCTGTCCATGGAGAAGATGGGCGTCTCCAGACCTCTGTCGTCCATATCGGCCTCCACGGTTCCTCCCAGCATCCCCTCACGCAGCTCAGAGCCTGTGGCCGAGTCCGTCTCCAGATCCACAGAGGACGTCGAGCACTGACCTGGATGAGGCATTGACACACCATTACACACACACACACACACACACACACACGTTTGTTTCTGTGAATTGTGGGGACTTTCCATAGACTTCTAATACTTTTATAGCCTACTGACCAAATTATATTTTCTATCCCCTAACCCTAAACCTATTTGCATTCTTACACTTCCAGATAAACATCATTTACTATTTTTGATATTTTTTCCCCTCGTGGGGAGTGCAGGCTGGTCCCCACAAAGTCAAAAAATTAAGGTTTTACTATCCTTGTGGGGACATTCTAGGGCTGGGCGATATATCTCATGCGATATGCATGCGCATCTCGTCAGTAAAGCCGGTTCTGTGATTAGCGGTAAATCTCCATCACCTGTTTTCAGATGGAGCGGTGTTTAATACACAGAGCCGTAGTTCACTGACAAGCTACACAATATCGCTTTCATTATCGCAGATGAATCGCCTTCAATAATGAACTCGATATTGCGTAGCTTCTCAGTGAACTACGGCTCCGTGTATTAAACACCGCTCCATCTGAAAACAGGTGATGGAGATTTACCGCTAATCACAGAACCGGCTTTACTGACGAGATGCGCATGCATATCGCATGAGATATATCACCCAGCCCTAAGTCACACACACACACAGACACAGACAGACACAGACACGAGTCTGGGAACACAAAGACTCATCTACACATTCCCAGACTGATTCAGTGACATCTGAGGAGGAACTCAAGGATCCGCCTGGGGAAACTTTCATTATTTCAAATAAAATAAACTTTAACTTAAATAAAATAATAATAAAAAACACCCCTCAAACTTATTTCAGCTAGTGTCAAATGCAACATTTCTTTTTTTCTTTTTGTTGATCATGCTGTACTAAATCCAAAACTGAATTAAAACAGATTAAAACTATATATTAGACATACAAAAATGTATAAAATTAAATTAAACAATAATAAAATTGACAAAAACAAGCAACAATATTACTAAAACTTCATCTAAAATGACAGAAATATATTATATATATATATATATATATATATATAAATTTATTAAAATAATAAAAACTACAACAGTATCTCAATTATACTAAAATAACACTGGTTCTTACACATGAATAAATGAAAAACAACAACAACAACAAAAAATTGATCTTACCACTTGCAATAGACAGTCCGCTGCTGTTTGAACGGATCGTTTTGGAGTTCAGGACTTTTTCTGTGAATAAACGTAAACAGAAATTTAAACTACAAATATTTACATGCTCATTTAAATAGATAATTAACTTGGCTGTCTATGCAGTAGAAATGAGCTACAGGACAAGACAAAACAGAGAGAAAGGGCAGTGATGATTCCTTTCGCCAAAAAAATAGAGAAACTTCAACACCCATAATGCACTGGGCTCGATCCGACTGGGATACAAAAAAGCGGAAGTTCAATCTGTAGTTTTGAAACAAGCCCTGGAGCTGTCAAAAACCCACCGGATGACACAAAACAGTGTGTTTTGTGATATCTGGTGGACTTTTCTGTCGAATTAACGTGCAGGAAACACAGAAAGAGTGAGGTCACATCGTTCATTTACAAATACTACTGACAGAACAGTACAAAGCTGGCTGAAAATCAGCACACTTGATGTTTAATTCCTCTCTCATTGACTGGTGCGCTACTGACCCATGATGAGGATGGTGTGCCAGCCCCGGCAGGACAGATCAGGCACGTGGTGCAGGGAGCCGAAGATGGGCCGAGGAAGAGCGGGACAGACCTCGGAGCCGAAGCCTTTATCAGCGGGCATCCCCAGACGCCCGTTCCCGGCGTTCCCCCACGCGAAGATCTGATCATCTGAGGAAAACACAGCACAGACATCACAGCACTGCAGCCAGCCTTTCATATTCACATACTTATAAATATAAATGATGAAAATGGTGAAATAATGTATGATGATGTGGTGATGAACACAAATGAAAACTTTCTTATGTTTGATTGCAGCTCTCCTCCAGGATTATTATTATTAACTGAAACTAAAACTTATAAAACAAAACATTTTTAAAAAAAAATTGAAATAAAACATTAAATAATAACATATAAATATTACATGAAAACTGAAACTAAATAAAAATTGAGAAATGTTGCTTGTTTAAGTTACTGACTGGAAATAAATAAAAAACAAATCTAATAAAACATTTTGGTAGCACTTTATTTAAAGGTGTCCTTGTCACAAATGTTACATGTACTTACTATTATAATAACAATTAATTATGCATAATTACATGCAAGTAACCCTACTACATATCCTAACCATATAGTATGTAGTTAATTAATATTACTCAGTACTTAAATGTATAATTACACTGTAACAAGGACCTTAAAATAAAGTGTAACCGTAATTTTGACTATTTCCCAAAAATTAAAGTGAAAACTGAAAATAATAATAATAAAAATAAATAGTCAGCGCTGATAGCCTCATTAACATCAACTAACAATGAAAAATGCTTCTAAAACATTGATTAATGTTAGTAAATATTAATTTTAACATTTAACTATTCATTATTAAAATCCAAAAGATAAACGTGAGCTGACATCTATTGCTAACATTAACAAATACTGTAACAAATGTATTGTTCATTGTTAGTCAATGCATTAACTAATGCTCATCAAATCTGCATGTACAACAATTATAAAAGAGTAAAATGCAGTTTAAAATAAATGGCGTTTAGTGTGTCACACTGCAAAGCACATAACAAAATTACTAAAAAATTAACAAAAATTAGTATGAAAACTGAAAATACACAAACAAAAGCTAATGCAAAAAATTAATTAAAACTAAGATAGCACTCTGGATGATTCTTCCCCTTCTCTATCTGCTACAACTCATACATTTAGACTGTAAAGACATTTGTATGCAAGGATAATTTAGATTTGCCTTGAAATCAAGAGGTTTTAAGCTCCTGAGAAGCACAAACTCGTGCACAAGCGTGTTTTTGTGCTCCTGCACTCACCCTCGGTGGCGGCGATAGTGAAACCGTCTCCACAAGACACCTTGCTGACCACCTTCCCTCCGAAGGCCCCCACGAGGATCTGAACACCCTGGTGCTTCTTGAAGTCCTTCACTCCCAGCTGCCCGAATTTATTACAGCCGAAGGTCATCAGACGGCCGCGCTCTGCACAATCATTCACACACCATGAGCCTCAACCATCAGAACATCAGCAGTAAACGCAGCGGCGTGAGGCGAGATGAAACGCACCGTCTATAGCAGCGGTGTGCGTCTTCCCCGGAGAGATGAACTGGATCTTGAAGCGCGAGAGCTGCTTGACCAGCGTGAGGGTGGTGGTGTACGGGATCCCCTGATAACCCTGCACAACATCAGTCAGTGTAACGACAGTGCAGCTGTCCAGTTAACACAGTGATAGGACCCTAAAGTTTAAGATACGAGGGCAAAAACACCCCTCTTATGTTTATATCATATGATATAGCAATATCACACCAGCAACAGTGCTGTTTTCCCCAATATCAGCACAACTGCAAATGTGATTGATTTGTACAACAGTTCTTTGTGTACATTTAAGAGGCGGTATTGTCAATACTAGGCCTGGGAAAATAAATCGATGCATCACGAATCGAGAAATGATTCAGCACTGATTCTGAGATTTTCCGAATGCATGGCGATTCTTTCTGGAGTGGATTCTGAGGTTATATTTTAACAGCAGATGGTGCTGCATGCTTCAGAAACAGCCGTACTCTGCTTGCTTCCAAATCCTTACACACACTTGAACACAAAATAATCATTCATAAGATTCAAAAAGGTTGAAGTGAATTACAAGAGTGTTCACAGTGGGCTGTTTACATTTATCTGGTGTCATAAAAGCATTCTAAGCTGCGGTGAAATTACAGACTCAGCCGAACACACAAGTGCTCTTCAGCGCTCTTCTTCATCAGCATTTGAGTGTGTGGATAAAAACTAGAGTAGAGCGCCATCTGCTGTTAAACTATAAGATCAGAATCAATTCCAGAGAGAATCGCCATGCATTCGGAAGATCTCAGAATCCATCCACGAATCCATTCTGCATCGATTTATCATCGCGGCCCTAGTCAATATGGTCTGTTTTGCTTAATTTCGCAAACGAAAATTGTTCCAATCAAAGCCACAGCAGAACTGTTGAGTGTCTCTGATCAACACGGCGGTGATTTGTTACTGAATGAATCCTTGGTTTTGAACAAATCGAGTGAGTCAATGATTCAGTGACTTATCTATAAAGACAGCCATTTGATTCGTCTCTGAATCAATCAGCCGTTTGAGTGAATCGGTTGAGTAAATGATTCAATGACTCACTCATTAAGACAGTGACTTGCTGCCACCTACTAGCATTTTTAGTTTCATTTTTAGAGTACTGATTCATTTAAAAAAATCATAAAAATAAAAAATCATATTTCAATATTAATTTAAAAAAAAATACCCGTTTCATGGGTGAATCTAAATATTTCATTCTAAAAAGCTACTTTTCTGTAATGTCTATTCACTGTTTTTCTCATCTCACACAATGACTTTAAATCATCTTTTGGGGGGGGTAATTAATGTGTGATTAATTAGACTAAAGAATCGGCACATCATGTAATTAGCTTGATTAAAGTATAATCGCTCGACAGCCCAAACTGACAGTTCAATCTCACTAGGTCACTAGGGTTGGGACGGGAGCTGCTGAATACTGCGCTACATGAGTTCATGAGTATGCTTGTCGTAGTACATACTTCCCCCGGGTGGTTTTTGATTCCAGTGATGCCTTGATTCAGACCCAGCTTGTTGAGCTCGTTGTTCCCGCAGGCTAAGACCTTACCAAACTCGGTGAGGAAGAAGGTGCCGTCGCTGCCACAGTACACAGAGTCAATGACGGCACCCTTAGGAACCTCCACCTGCAGATGAGAATGAGACACACACACACACACACACACACACACACACACAGACACAGACACAGACACAGACACAGACACAGAGACAGAGACAGAGACAGAGACAGACACACTCAATGATCTGTGCTGTTCAGGAGCTGATGGTAAAATCTATCAGACGGCCCTCTGGGATACTGGATTCTGAGAGCAAATATTTGAGAATAATAATCCTTAACTGTACAATTGATCATATAATCATAAAAGTGCATTTGCATCTACTTGAGTCAGATTGAGCAAAAATGATAATTCACTTAAAAACATGTATATCAACAAGCACATAATAGTATTTGAATATAAAATATTTTGTCTTTAAAACATGAAAATTCATCAAGCACACGCATGATGTTTCCATGGACTTTTTGAATCTTACCTTATCTTATCTTATCTTATCTTATCTTGAGTTTAAAGTTAAAATGTATACACAATACCAGTCATGCTACTATATCTGTTAAAGGGATAGTTCATTTTGAAATTAAAATGTGATATCTATCAGCTTACCCCAAGCGCATCCAAGATGTAGGTGTCTTTTTTTCTTCAGTAGATCCAATTTTGATATTTTTAGGTCAAACCGTTCTAGTCTGTCAGTCAGAAGTAATGCAGAATAATTGTCTCTATAAGAGGAAAAAGAACATGCACAGAGAAACTAGATTAAACAGCCCCCATTGTAACTACACATTGATGGCCTAAGACACTTAAACGAGCGTGCTCAGAAACTAACAGTATTTATATCGTTTTTACCTCTTGCACAACCATGTCCAAGTGATCTGAGGGCGCACGGACTGTAATATCAAAGGCCTGGCTTAGATCCATGAAGCGCCGGGAGCGCCGGAAGTGATCTTCGCAAGATATCGCTACCATTGTTTACACAGAGATTTCTTGAAGTGAAAAACACTTAGATGTTTAAACATCCCGGATAAGCGCAATAAGTTAGTACCATTTTATTAGCTGCCTTACTTACACCCTGTTCTGTGTAAATAATGAGGACGTGATACGCCAGCGAGAGATCATCTGCGCCTGGGCACTGCAGACTGGCCAGAGCGCGCGCACTCACGTCACACACCGGATGCGTGCGTGCACTCAGATCACTTGGACATGGTTGTGTACAAGAGGTAAAAAACGATATAAATACTGTTTGTTTTCTCACACAAACCGCTCGTTTTGTGTCTTAGGCCATCAATGTGTAGTTACGATGGGGAATTGCTTAATTTGGATTTCTCTGTGCATGTTCTTTTTCCCTCTTATAGGTGCAGTGACCTACACCTGCCATTATATGACTGATAGACCAGAACGGTTTGACCTAAAAATATCAAAATTGGATTCGGATCTACTGAAGAAAAAAGACATCGCTACACTGATGCCCTTGGCAAGTTGATAGATATCAGTTTTACCTTCAATGAGAACTATCTTTAAATGTAATCTATTTTTATGGATCTGCAGCTGTATTTCAGCAACATTACTCCAGTCTTCAGTGTCACATGATCTTCAGAAATCATTCTAATATGCTGATTTGCTGCTCAACAAACATTTCTGATTATTATCAATGTTGAAAACAGTTGTGCTGTGCAATATTTCTGTGGAAACTGTTATACATTCAAAAGTTTGGGGTCAGTAAGATTTAAAAAACAAACAAACAAACAACTAAATAAATAAATAAAAAATAATACTTTTATTCAGCAAGGGTGCAATAAACTGATCAAAAATGACAGCAAAGATACTTCTAATGTTACAAAAGATTTCTATTTGAAATAAACGCTGTTCTTCTGAACTTTCTATTCATCTGAGAATCCTGAAAAATAAAATGCGTCACGATTTCCACAAAAATATTGTGCAGCACAACGGTTTTCAACATTATGATTATTAAATAAGCATCAATAATAATCAACAATAACTGAGAACTAAATCCGCATAAAATATACAAATATAAAATATCTAAAAATAGAAAACAGTTATTTTAAATTGAAATAATATTTCACATTACTGCTTTTACTGTAATTCTGATCAAATAAACTAAACTTTTCTAAACTAGTATATTTTTAATGGTCTTGCCTGTGACAAATTCCAGTTGTTAACATTAGTTAACTTACAATGAAAAATACTAAAGCATTTATTAATCTTAATGTTAATTTCAATATTTACTAATAAATTATTAAAATCAAAAGTTGTATCTGTTAATATTGTTTAAGGGACTTGAGCTGACAGGAACTAACAATGAACCGCTGTATTTTTATTAACTAGTGTTAACAAAGATACCTAAATACTGTAACAACTGTACTGCTCATTTTTAATGTTGCATTGACTAACCTTACTGTAAAGTGTTACCAGCTCATCAAAGCTGCATGTATAATAATTATAAGAGTGAGTAAAATGCAGTTTAAATTGTTTAAGATAGAGTAGTGTCACAGTGTAGAGCACAAAACAAAATTATTAAAAAATAAACTACAAAAGCGAATTTTCCTAAGGTATTTCATTCCCTAAGACGTGTTGAAAATAGGAGAATGAAGAATGAAGTGTCTCTCACCTGCATTGGAGAGGAGAAATCATCCTCACAGTCCAGCCCCAGTCGACCTGCGGAAGAAAAGCTGCATCAGTAGCGGTTTCTATCCACATATTTTTATGTGCATTTTGGAATATCGCATAAAAAAACCCCGCTGGATGGAAACACAAAGATGCGCATAAATTCTAAAAATGCACATTAAAAACCTATGCGCACAATTGAGTAGGATAAACTTTTTATCCGATAAGAAAAAAAATTGCATAAACTACGATGGAAACATTTATAAAATAAATTTGAATCTTTGGATGGAAACATGACTAGTGTCATCAGCAGACTCAGCGCCGTGACAGGAAGTGCCTGCGGTCATGTGACCGCGCTCACCGTGCTCTCCGCAGCCCCAGGAGTAGATGTCCCCGGCGCGGGTCAGCGCCACCACGTGATTGTCCCCGCAGGACACCTGTCTGACCGGACGCTCCTGGAAGAACTCCAGCAGCACCGGCTCCAGCACCTCCATGCCCAGCTCGTTCTCCACTCCCACACAGCCGTAGTAATCAGAGCCGAACATGTACATCTGATCCTCGTCTGCCGGAGGAACCGCAAAACACACGTCACAAACACACAGATCCTCCACTGATCATCTGACTTGATGATATTTAGATATTAATGACACACTAGCGCAGGGTATTCAATTGGTGGCCCGCAGGCCCAATCCGGCCCGAGGACGAGTACACATGTTGCACATATGCACCAAATTGTTTTTGCACTAATTAGCTTGTCCACAAGGTGGCAACACTGGTCTGCAGCGTTGAGAGAGTTATGAGATATCAACAACTGTAGTCAAAAGGAGTATAAAGAGTGTTTTTGTTCATAACTTTGGAGAGAAATAACACAGACACTGGATGAAGATTATTATCAAATGAAGTATAGTTTGAAAGTCTGTGCGTCCGGCTGTACACATAACCGTTACGCTGAGACGCTTCAGACATCGCACCAGTACACAATTATGTCAAAATGCACGGTTTTGAATAATTACCTCGTAAACACAGTTATAAAGTCCTAAATTACCATAAAGTGTTGGGAGAAAATCAGATATGTGTGAGATCCGTGTCACATGCATCAGGTTTTAAAGAGACAGCGCTGTTTTTAATTTAACTGATCTTAAAACAATCTTCACATAAACTATAAATTGTATATGCATAAACTATATTGATTAATCTTTATGCAAGCTACAAAAGTTAATCAGCGACTAGAACAGTGATTGATTTCTCTTTTTCTTTTGTTCTGTGATTTACATCAGTGACAGACTTCATTGGGTTTCACTTTAAAAGTTATGTTTTTCGGAGCCTATTAAATGTTAAAAATAATAGCTTTCAATTAATGTAGTGTTGAACGGCTCTGATTAATGGCTAAAACTGAGGGGAAAATGGATTTAATAGAGACATCAGTAACAGTATTGGTATTAATGATACGGGTCTTCATTAATAATAGGCTACTTAGTAAAAAAATGCCATTAAACATATTTAAAATATACCATCTTTATGTTGTTTCTACATTTAGAGGTTCAGCGTGAAATTATGACAATATAAATCTATTAATATGCAATGAATAACAGAAAACGGATTAATTATTTTTTTTTTATTGATTGAAAAAACTAATGTTAACCTTTTATAGATGTTACTGGTTACGGTAATATTAGTTTATTTTACTGCTGAATATACATTTCAATTTAATTTCTAATTTTATAGGCCCCCCAGAAAGAGATCGGGACGGCCCCCACCCCCTTGGCCCCCCCCCCTTTCAATTCGATAATCTGGCCCTCAAATGAAGCTAACTGAATAGGCCTGCACTAGCGTTCAAAAGTTTAGGGTGGGTAATAGGGGTGTGCACAAATAGTCAAATAATCGATCTGTAATTATTATTCGAAAAATAAAAACACTATTCAAATTTTACTACGTGTTGCTTTGCTGGCTGATTATCATTTTTCTCAACATTATCATGTGACACAATATAAGCACGATAAACCTAGGCCGACTCAATCTGTGTATCATTCGTTTTTTTGATTTAATATTGAAAGTAGAAAAATTTAAAAAGCATCCCATTTTATTTATTTTTTTTCCGTTTTTTTTTAAAAAAAAAAAAATGAAGAACGAGAATTCAGCATAAAATTTTAGTTTTTTTGTTCAGGGATAGAAAAACGAATAAACAGCTTGAATATTCTATATTTAATCAGTTCTTCTGCAGTTTTCATGCAGCAGAATAATAGTCCTCCACTGCTGCAGTTGTACGGATTCTTAACGTATTTATTGCAACTACATTTCATCTTTTTTCGTCAAACAAACAGACTAATGAATAGCTCAACACAACTCAGAGTCTAGACAGGGCTTTCTTCTGTGTAGACCAGCGGTTATTAAAGAGATAGGGGGTCCATGAAATAATTTGCTATAGCCTACCGTATTTTACAGACTGTAAAGTCATTTTTTTTATCATGATACATAGGCCTACTGTGATTTATTCCAAAGAGACTTATATGATGCACTTAACGTCAAATAATTTAAAAGAAGCCGTCTTTCTTGTTAAACCTCGTTTAAATAAATGAATAATCGAATATTAGTTTTTTTATGAGCCTAAATATTAAAATACAATATTTTTTTTAAAAAAATGCCTATCCCTAGTGGGTAAATATTTTTTTAAAAAAGTATAAATCAGCCTAAATATTTGTTAAATGGAAAATATTAACAATGCAGATTTAATTAAATACATTAAAATAAATACCATTAATAAATAAATAAATAAATAAATAAATAAATATATGGCTCATACACTCACCAAGGCTGCATTTGTTTCAGCAAAAAATACAGTAAAAAAATAATATTGTGAAATAATTACAATTTAAAATAACTTTTCTATTATAAATTATTTTCTTTTTTATTTTATAAATTTTGCTGATTTGGTGCACAGTTATTATTGTTGCTTGAGTTGCTGCTGAATATTTCTGTGGAAAACGTTATATATTTTATTTTTCAGGATTCACAGACGAATAGAAAGTTCAAAAGAACCGCATTTATTTGAAATAGAAATCTACTTTAACATTATAAATGTCACTTTTGATCAATTTAATGCAGCCTTGAATGAAAGTGATTTTCCTCATGAATAAAGGTTATTTCTGCAGCAGCTCTGAGCCGGTCTGGGGCTCTAGAGAGCGTGCGGTCCGCTCACCGGTGACGCAGGCGGTGAAGTCGGCGCCACAGGACACCTGTCGGATGGCTTTGCCCTGCAGACGCTCCACTCTCCGCGGCTGTCGGTACGAGGCCTGGTCGCCGTGACCCAGCTGACCCACCATCTTCGCTCCTCCCTGAACGCTCTGCAGAAACACACAGCACCATCTGTTCAGCTCTGCCAAGGTAACAATCAGTTTCTTAGTTTTGCATTTAATTTTTTGATTTTTTGTTTAATTTTTGCTTTGTTTTGCAATGCTTTTTATTTCTATTTTTATATTTTTGTGTCTTTATTCTGAATGACTGTGATCAGGACATGGCCCAGCTTAACTCAAACCAGTGTTATTTTAGTAAAACTGAGATACTATTGTAGTTGTTATTAATATTTTGAATAATGTCGTTTTTATTTTTTTTTTCATTTTCTGCTTCCAGTATAATTTCTGTTAAAGTTTTGTTATTTTTTTCTTTAAATAAGGATATATAAATGGAAAAAAATATATAATAATAATAATAATTAAAATAAATACAATTTATATAAACTAATAATAAACAATAAATAAATAAATGAATGTAAAGAAATAAATTAGATAAAAAAAATAAAACAAATAAATGAGTACAATTGAAATAATGCAATAAAATTTAAATGCATAAAACAAAATAAAATAATATTAAACCAAAAAATAAATAATAATAATTAAATACAAACAGTATAAACAAATAATAAAATTAATATAAAAAAAATCAATAAAATAAAAATAACTAAATAAATAAAAATAAATAATTCAAATAAAGATATAAATACCTTAAACAAAATATATTTAAATATAGCTATATTGTTATTATTCTACTAGGGCTGAAACATTCTGAGTAAATCCACAGAAAATCAATGAGTATAAATTATGTATAAATTAAGAGTCGCTTAGTCTATTTATAGGATGCATTGAATTTTTGGCCGAAAATATATGCTGTTACGGTGACCGCCCAGCAGTGTTCAGCCACTTCATTACTGCGCCAAGCGTGACGCTCTCCGTCCAGTATTCCGCCTTCAGTGTGCATTCTTGTCTGGCTACCGCTCATGCTCACCAGAGAAGCAGAGTCCGGTCAAATAATGACCACAGGAAATTCCTGTAGTATCCTGCACCTGTTTGTGCAGCGTTACTGTGCTGTGGCATGTTGTAGTACAGTTGCAGTCAGTAACGCCGTTAAAATCTCCTTCACTGATCTGTCTCTCAAGCCATGCTCTGCTCACATGCGCTGATAATAATAGCTTATTATATTTTATACGTTTACTTGATACTTATTTCTCTTCATACAGAATCACTATTTATTCATTTCACTGATTACGCGACCAGATGAGCATTAATCATACACGTTTATCATATCTCTGTATGAATGAATGGCGAGACGCTGCTGCTTTTCCTTACCACACACTAGCGAAAGCCACCATTCTAGAAGTGAGACAGAAATGTAATATATATATATATATATATATATATATATATATATATATATATATATATAATATTTTTTAAAGAAGTCTCTTCTGCTCATCAAGGCTGCATTTATCCAAAATAGCTAGTTTTACTATGTAAGAATTGCCTATTTGAATATATTTTAAAATGTAATTTATTCCCCATGTGATCAAAGCTGAATTTTCTGCATCATTACTCCAGTCTTCAGTGTCACATGATCCTTCAGAAATCATTCTAATATGCTGATTTGCTGTTCAAGAAACTTTTATTATTATTATCAATATTTAAAACAATTGAGTAAAATTTTTTCAGGATTCTTTGATGAATAGAAAGATCCAAAAATCAGCTTTTATCTGAAATAAAAAGCTTTTTTAACATTATATACTATACCATTCAAAAGCTTGGAGTCAGTATATATATATATATATATATATAATTTCATTTTTCTGGCTGGGGTGGGATGAAATTATAGAAATTAACACTTATTTAGCAAGGATGCTTCAAATTGATCAAAAGTGACGATAAAAACATTTATAATGTTACAAAAGATTTCTATTTCAGATAAATGCTGTTCTTCTGAACTTTCTATTCATCAAAGAAACCTGGAAAAAAATTCAACATCATCATAATAATAAATGGGGGTTTTTTTTAGGTTTTTTTTTTAGCAGCAAATCAGAATATTAAAATGATTTCAGAAAGATCGTGTGACACGAGTAATTTGCATTTTAAAATATATTCAAATAGAAAACAGTTATTTTAATTAGTAAAAATATTTCAAAATTTTACTGTTTTGCTGTAGGCCTACTTTGGATCAAATAAATGCAGGCTTGGTGAGCAGAAGAGCCTTCTTTAAAAAACATTAAAAATCTTACTGTTCAAAAACATTTGACTGGTAATGTATAGGCAAAATTTTCTCTTATTTCTAGCTTTTAATTGGCTTAGAAATCAGATACACTGCTGGACAATAACTAATAATAATGCTTTGTTTATATACTACAAACATTTTTTTTATCATGTGAGGCAGAATAGTTTCTATACTGTAATGAATGTCATGTCAATTAGCACTGCATTGTTCATATACTTTATTTATTACCTGGAGATGACTTGAAAAACACAAATATACCATATATTGTTGCAGTCATACTGTAAGTTTAATGTCTTCATGTTTCCAAACATTTCTGTTTTTCTGTAAAAACAACTGTTTTCATACAGTGATAGCTGGACACATTTGTCCATATTAGGAATTTCCTGGTACAACTTTCTGCTTGACAGCACCCTCCGGCTTCGAGTATGAATGAAACAATGAGTGTTTAGCGCTCTGTGATGTTCATCTTGCCTTATTCTGGGTTCGAATAAAACATCATGCACAGACTATCCTGTCTCTTTGAATTTAAATCTATATTTATCCACACCGGCTCTTGAAAACTTTTTAGTACAGCAAGGGAAGACTCCTGTCTGAAAAAGTGGGATGAATTTATGTGATATTAAAAGTGGTGGGGACACGTCCCCCGCGTAATCTACGCCCCTGCCACACACACACTGACGTGCCACATGACGCCTGCATTTAAGCTCTCGTCAGTCTGAACAGTGAGTATGAACACACCTAACAACATCTCCAGATCTAATGGAGACAGCTTCCATGGAGCAAGCCTCTGCTTCATTTGAGTAAAACTAGCGTCGTATCCACACAGAAATGTTAAGGTATTCACGGCAACCCGTCAAAATAAAAGTCCGGTTTTATTTGAAGACATTGCAGCAGAAATTACTATTTCATTACTAATTACTAATTTTCATTACTGAACAAAAATTACTATTGTTCAGCAGAATGTACATACATTATGAAAACTTTATTTAAGGAATGATCAAACAACATTTCTTCCATGTTTTAACTTTAATAGTAAATCCCCTTTGTTTGCCAAAAAGTTTAAATTTTCAATAATTTAAAGATAAAGGAAATTAATGTTTTATGCCTTCATTTGATAACCAGATACACAACACAGAATTTCCGAGGAAAAAGAAAACATTTCATAAGGCTAAATAACAATAAAACATTAGGTGACAGAAAATAAAACAACTTTATAATTGTCATTTTCTTTAATCATAGCTTTAATTATTATAGCACCTAAAATATGTTGTATGTAAAAAGTTTGTGCACCATGTTTGCAACATGTTTGCAAAGGATCTCACACACACCAGTATGCATAGAGACATTTAAGAGGGTTTATTCTCCAAGTAACTTTAAATTCATGTTGCTGAAAAATGTGTTGTGTATGGTTTTTGTTCCACGTTAGCTTCCTGTCCACTAATTTTTGCCTCTTACAAAAGCCACAAAGCCTTCTAAGTAAAGGCTTGTGTCATGCCTGAGCTGTAGTTAGGCTGAAACTTGAAAGTTAAGTTGCACAATGTTTAGGTTTTTTTTTAATTACTATTATTTTGATTTATGTCTTAGTTTTAGGTTGTAATATGTTTACCTTTTTTTAGTGAATTTAAAATGATTTTTATATTTTTATATATTTTTATTTGCATTTTGAATGAATATTACAATAAATGCACTAAATGTTATTTTCACATAGTTATATAATTTCAGCAATAAAAATGTTAATTTTTCTAAAAAGGAAACAAATTACTTGTTCATTTTAAGAGACCTGCCTTGTTTTCTCTTGTATATTTAGTATTGCTCTTTAATAAAGAAAAAGTTGTTCTTATCCGATTACTCGATTAATCGATAGAATTTTCGGTAGAATACTCGATTACTAAAATATTCGATAGCACAGCCCTAATTCCTACTACATTTCAGTTTTACTTATTTTAGTACATCAAAACTAAATTAAAATGAGAAATGGCAGCTAGCTTTTCATTTTATTTCAGTTAAAGTAACATTTCAGTTTTCAAGTAACATTTTTTTAGTTTACTATAATAACCTTGTCTCAAAGAAAATTTTCACCTACTAATAAGCAGCTTAGTAAAAAAATAAAAAATAAAGACTAGACTCAAACTGGAGTACACAGATTAAATGAATTTTCAGCGGTCATGTTCTATTTTTGATCATCACTACAGATCTGAGTGTGGAGCGCACTTACGGCCCAGGTGTACAGCTCCTTCTCGACGGTCACCACAGCGAAGTGTGTTTCTCCGGCGCAGACGTGCTGAGCGATGCTGCCGCCCTTAAACATGTCCAGCTTCTGAGGAGTGAACTTCCCTCCGCCCCAGAAATACACCTCCCTGGAGCGCGTCGTCACCACCGCCACCGGCGTCTCCGTCACTGTGCTCAACCTCAAACCAACAAACCACACCATTAACAGACGAGCGGCACCTCCTCAAACACTCACGCTCTGCTGGGAAACACAGGACACCTACTTGGGTTTCTTGATGGCTGAATTAAGCGCCGCCACCCTCTCCTCCAGCTCTCTAAACACACACATACACACACACACACACAAACACACACACACACACACACACACACACACACACAAAAAATCGACAGTCACTACAACATCATCACTGTGGACAAACTCAAGCGTAATGGTGTCATTTGGGCACCAAAATAAAAAATATATAAAGAAAATTTTATAAAATAAAATACAATTAAAATTTAAATAAGTAAATAAATAAATTAAATAATGAAATTCATATAAACAAACAATAATACTATATATACTATACAAATAAACAAAAATAATAATAATCATATAATAAATACAAAAGATAATATAAAGAAATAAATAAAATAAATAAATACAATTGAAATAAAGAAAACGTAAATGCATAAAACAAACAAATTAAATAACAAAATGAAATAAAATTAAAAGTTATAGTATATAAATAATAATATAAAAAATAAGAAAATTGAATAAAATACTACAATTAATTTAAATAGGTAAATAAGTAAATAAATTAATTAATTAAATTCATATAAACAAATAATAAAATTCATATAATAAATACAAACGATAATATAAAGAAATAATTAAAATAAATAAATACAATTGAAATAAATAAAACTAAAATGCATAAAATAAACAAATTAAATTAAATTAAAACAGTTACAGTATATAAATAATAATATTAACAAATAATAAAATAAAATTATTAAAGAAATAACAATAAAGAAATGAATACAATTAAAATAAAGAAACTAAATTTAAAGCTGCAGTCCGTATATTTTGCCTCTTTGTCTCCATCTCTGTTTGAAACCTGCAATTGCAGTTATTTGTGCAATTATCTTCATTACGTGGATTGTGCTCCGGCATGAATCTAATGTTTTGAGGAGTATGTGTGGAGCTCAGTCACCGCCCAGGTGTGGATGCTGTACTTAGGCATCACAAATTCTTGCCTATGTCTTGGAATATATGAATTTTTACCAGATATTGTCATAAGAACAAGTAAGTAACAAGTCCTGTAGCTCAAATAGTAGAGCATGGTGCTAGCAACGCCAAGATCATGGGTTCGATTCCCAGGGAAAGCAAGAGCTGATAAAAATGTAAAAACTGTAACTTGAATGCAATGTAAGTCGCTTTGGATAAAAGTGTCTGCTAAATGCATAAATGTAAATGTGAGTCTGCCACTTTTGTTCTGACCAACTGAGGAAAAAAACATTACAATAAACTACACTACCAATGGTGATTAAATCTAACGATTGGTTAATTAGCTCATATCACATCAAACCGTGCAAATAATTTTATTGTTATACTTTGTTCTCAAATTATTAATGTTAACAACATCAGCATTGCGCGACTACGTGTATGCAGCGTGTATTAGTGTGTAGATTTCAATTTCTGTACAGTCTAATCTCTAATTATCATACCATTCGAATTTCATATAAAGAAATTCTTTTAACCCAAAAAGCAAATTATTCTTCCTTCGAACTGGTTCTCGTGTAATCCCAGGCTATCTGTAATCAGATGCACATTTAAAACTGGAGTATAATCTAATTTCAGTCACTTGTGTTTCATAAACACATAATCCTTTCTGGATTACAATCAGCCATCAAAATGATAAATTGAATTATTCCAGCTGCTGTGAGAAAAGGCTATAAACGATCCTCCACCTGCAGCATCCTCACATGCCGGGAAAACTTCTTTATGTTTACAGACATGACGTAATGACGCAGTGTCATGCTCGAATCTCCCGTGAATTCCTACCAGTACCACTCAAATCAGAAAACATTATTAAAAGCTGTTAAAAGTTGTGAATCGGGCTAAAGTAAGACGATAGTTTTGAACACTGGCTGGTTATGCACTTGCTCAAAAAATGATTTCGGATTATTTCAAACAAAAAAAAGTTACGGACTGCAGCTTTAAATACATACAAATAAAGAATTAAAATAAAAATAAAGAAAAAATAAATGCAAAATGCAATTAAAGAAAAAAAATCTGAATGGTCCTAAAAACAGGCATGGTCTTGTTTTGTCTTTTGATTGGAGGGTTCACTCACGCTCTCACACGAGAGATGACGGGCTGCTCTAGAATCTGCTCCGCCGTCGGTCTTTTCTCAGGGTCCTTGATCATCGACACACACACACCAGCGTCATTATGATGTGAATACAGATATGATTGACAGGCACAGTGAGCCGTAACACAGCGTTACCTGATCTAAACACTCGTACACCAGCTTGATGAGGTCAGGTGTATAAACGTCCGAGTTGATCTCCATGGTCCAGTTGCCCTGGACGATCTTCACACACAGGTTCAGAGGATTCTGGGAAACACATCATCATCAGACGTGACTGAGCAGATCTCGGTCTAATGAACGAGTGTTTGTGAATGTTTGAGATGAAGAGACGCTTACGGTGGCATCAAAGGTCCTGGTGAGGGTCAGCATCTCAAATAAGACGCAGCCCATGGCCCAGATGTCTGATTTAAAGTTGTACTTCACTCCCTGACACAGTTCAGGAGACATGTAGTACGGCGTACCGACACACTGCAGAACAAAACACATCAGCTCAACCAGAGGCACATGACCAATGAGGGACAGTCCAAGTCAAGCGAGGGAGAAGTTAATATATGTGTGACTGCAATAAAGACAATCCAACAAAATACACATAATGGAGATTTATACACATAAGTATATATAGTACACAATGCAGGAACATTAAAAAAAAATAAATAAAAATTATATATATTGTCTTATTGTCTTAATAATGCATTACTGTATAAAGGTCTGCTTTTATTTGTGTACACTCACAATGAAAACAAAACATTGTGCTTTTATAAAATAAAGAAAACAAATAGGATGTTGCTTT
>JAFVLL020033545.1:0-17856 GCA_021397915.2 Tor tambroides | reverse complement strand
TGTTGAGCTGAAAGTTTGCAATAGAGCCTCATTAGACGGGTTTCGTAGAGGAGTGACATTCTTGGCTTCCGCTGCTTGGTCAGGGTTTTTAAAGCAGGGAGTTAAAAAAAAAAAAAAAAAATCAAATATATAAATAAATGGTAAACAGCAGTTTCTCTTTTCCACTATAGGGAATAGCTGATTTGATTCCAAGGTTGTACGATGACATCTGAAGCGCCTCATTGTGGAGCCCTGATGTCATGCTGAGGTAAGTCCCACCAACTTGATTTGAGTGAATGGAGTCTAAACATGGATGAAGCCCAGTGTCCCAGCAGAAGATTGTTTGGGAGAAATTTTTATGAATTAAGCGAAAAAACCACCATGGCAGTTTTCTTAACAGGGAAAAGAAATGATGCAATCTATGAATAACATTACCTTCCACCGTGAACCAAAAGCATGCAGACATCATAAGGATGTTGATAATGCACCGATTTCATTTTTAGTCCATTCACTGAAAATGACTTGAAAAGATTTCTTCAGCAGACTGAAACGTTATTCGACACTTCCAAGCGCGTCCCTCGTGCATCATTTGCTTGATAGGTTTGTTTGGCGTAATGAAGATACTGTCACTTGAATCCTAAACATACATATTGAGTTTGATCTCTCACTTAGTCCGGATTGATTTTTCTCTTAGCACCATGGTCCAGTGCCTTGCTTCAATTGAAGAGGCGAAAATGAGGCTCTTTGATTTTATCTGCAAAATTAAAGAAGATTGAGGAAGGGGGGTACCGGTGCTCTGGGTCGAGAGAGAGTACGACCGCCTCCCTTTGATGTGTTACTCATTTATCTGTGTGTCAACAAAGAGTGAAGCGGAGGAATTGTGAGAGTTTGGAGAATGGCAATCATGCATTTCAAACCTGCTCAGCTTAGAGCAAGCCCACCAGGCATGTGGCTGGGTGATTTCTGTCCTGCGGGCAAGAAGAGGGATTTTACAACTAGTTTGACTTTTTCAGGGCATGCAGAAAGAAAGGTAGAAAGTTTTAGAGGGGAAGAAACTGAGGGCTTGTGTACATCTTCCGACTATCGAGTTGCTTGTGTTTGCTTCGTATAAAGAAATATTTGCTTACATGAGAGCTTTAACCATTGTGTTTAGGGTCTTACAGTATGAGCACAGCCACCGTTCCAGAATATTATGTTCTGTAATCGTTAAAAAAATGTATGTAAACGTCACCTAATACTTTTGTAATATAATTTTTTGTTATATTGACAAATTGATGACATCAGTATACCAATAAGAAGAGTTAATGTTTTTTTTCCACAATTGTCGTGGCATTGTTGGTGTAAGGTTGTCTTATGTTCTTTATAAAACAAAAGAGTGAACTTTTTGTTTGCTGTCAAAAGCACAACAGTGATGGTTGAGCGGAATTGCATAAGCATTACTAAATCTTGCCTCACAGTGGTAGAGACAATTGCTGTGCTGAGTTTGGGAGAGTTTCAGTGGGGTCTGAAGAAGTCTGGCAGTTAGCCATGAAAGGAGAGCTGAGAGTGAAAGCATTAACAATAGCCCATTAATGTGTAATATCTGGGAGACCAGGCATAGTTGCAATAGCTGCTAAGTATCTTATAGGCTATATAATGGCAAGTTCCCATTATAACAACGTAGTACTGTACAGATGTGTGACAAGATGTCCTGCTGTTATTTAATTTCGTTTTATAACTTATTTAATTTCATTTTATGCATTTGGCAGACACTTTTATTTTGACATAATGGCATAAATTTTCATGGAAGCTTATTTCCACTAGGGAATAATAAAAAAAAGTAATTGCAACTTTTTATCTCACAATTTTGACTTTTTTTTCTCACTATTCTGAGTTCTCACTTTGAGAGATTCTCTTTTTTTTCATATATAAATGAACCACACAAGGATAAAAGTTTAAGACTAAGTATCATCAAAGGTCATACATTTCCTGACAGATTGTTTCTGGGTAGGTAACATTTTTTTTAATTCTATGGCAGAATTCTAACAATTCCCACTAATTAGATTTTTTTTCTTGCAATTGTGATAACTTATCACATTTTTCTTCACTGACATTTCTTCTCAGAATTGCTAGTGTATATCTCACAATTATGAGTTTATATCTCTCAATTCTTCTCAGTCAAAGAGATATACAGTTTCTTTTTTTATTCCATGGTGGAAATAAGCTTCCATACATTATATTATGTATTTTAAATGATAATTATATAACAATTCTGGTCAATAAAGAATATTTATTAATAATAATTGACTTTTTAACAAAAAAAATGCAGATAACTGCTAAATTCTATATTATTTTCCATAATAAACTCAAAATAATAATAATAATTATTATTATCATTTTTATAATAATAATAATAAAATCATTTTAATTGATATAAGTGAATTATTAGATTTAGGCATCACAACATTATAGTGTACAAAAGGTGGATATTGTAAAAGAGTAGCAAATCAAAATGAATAAAGTTTGCTTCAGAAATGTTGTTTCACTTAACAGCCTGAAAATCATTTTTATCAATCTGAGCATGTGAGAGAGGGAGGGGGGTGGGGGTTTGGCCTGGGGGGCCCATTAAGCTGTAAGTGGTCAATAATGCCCACTCCTCTTCACCCTCTACACATGACTGACAGATGTAAAATAAAGCTACATGACTCCAGGGAATATGTTATTGACTCATGCTCTTGGTAAAGAAGCTGTTGAGCAGCTAAATTAATTTCCAAAAGCCCTCTTCAGTCTGACAATGGTTATGTATTATTATTGTAAAAGGGCATGTAGTTGTTAACCCCCGAGGTGTATCTCCTCCTGCTGAGCTGCCTAGTCCTCACACAAGCTAACCAAATTCCTCCACAAACCTGGATTCTGTTTTGTGCCCCGTAACAGAATGCGTCTTTCTCCCTTTTTGCTCCTTTTTTGTCTGATTAGTCTGCTGAAGAGTTGTTTTGAATCTTGGAAGTCTGCACTCTAACTCAAAGAACAATGTTTGCGTGCTTTTCCTTTTTCGCTGAGAAACTGTAATTCTCTCAGTCAGGGGGCCTAGTATAAACAGACATCCCTGGCTTTAATTTTGAGATCTAACAATTCCTCATTAGCTGCTTCTTGATCTCACTTGAGTGGCTCTCGCCAGCCTCTGCCGTGTTCCTTCCCTCCCTTGATTCATTGTGGTGACAAAAGTCCTCCTACACGTTGTAACAGGGTGTGATCGCTTTCACAGAGCTACACAGGAGCCGTCAGCAGTAATCTCTTTGCTCTGCCTCTCTCTGTCTGATTCCACACTCACCGCGCCGTGAACATTCTAATTGTCTCTCAGTGTCTGTCGCGCTGTGCTGCATGAAAGTAACGTGGCACCAAAAAGTTGAAAATGTCAACAATTTAAAGTTACCCAAATGTGAAAATAATGAAATAAATAGAAAGAATAACAATAAAATACAAATAAAAACATTTAGTTGAATATCTTATCTAATGATCTTTAACATCATATTCTTGCCATTTAAAAAAAGAAACCCTAATTTAAAGATTTTTTTTCTAAATACAGTATATCAAATTTTTAGAAACAGCTAGAGAGCAAAAGTTCTCTGCATGTGGTTTTTGGAAAATTGGGGATTAGTTTGTTGTAGGGGTGTAACGATACGCGTATCGTGTATCGAACGATTCACGGGCAAGTTCCAAATGGAAGTGATCATCCTTATCCCCTTGGAGTGGGAACTTTGGAGTGAGCAGGGCACGTGCGTGTCGTTATTTAGTCGTTTGGAACGCACTTGGTGAAGGGGGCGATCTAATTTCTCATCATCTTCAGCTGAGATGTTCCCGTGACAGCAGGCGGTGTCCGTCAGCAGATTATGATGGACACCGGCATAAAAAAAAATTACATTTTAAAAAGAAGTTACATATATATTATTTTTATGGAATTATATAGCATATTTTAAAAACGTTTTAAAATATAAAATGCATGTTTATTTCCAACAGTTATGCTAACAACAATAAAAAGACGTTTATGACATTAAAACAGCGACATCTGCTGACGGACAATGTGCTGCGTTGTCACGGGAACATCCCAGCTGAAGATGATGAGGAAATTAGATCGCTCCCTTCACCAAGTGCGTTCTAAACGACTAAATAATGGCACGCATGTGCCCTGCTCAATCTAAAGTCCCCACTCCAAGGGGATAAGGATGATAAGGATGATTTGGAACTTGCCCGTGAATCGTTCGATACACGATATGCGTATCGTTACACCCCTAGTTTGTTGGTATTATTGTGTCAAAAAAAGAAATATCAACAAAAACCTCAGTATAAAGCAATCATTTATTTAAATACTATTAATGTATTAATTTATTTATTAATAAAAAATAATTTTTTAGATAATTTTATATTCATTTATAAAATAAATATTTGTATAATTTAATTTAAATGTATTTTTCTTGATGTGCTTCTCACTCAACAGGTCTTTTGGATCAGTGTTATTTTAGTATCACTGAGATTACTAGTATAGTTTTTATTAATGTTTTGAATGATTAGATTTTCAGTTTTCATTTTAAGTTAAAGTTGTGGTAATTTTTTGTTTTTGTGTGAGAGTGTGTGTGTGTGTGTGTGTGTGTGTATATATATATATTTATTTTAGTTTAAGTAAATTAAAATGTTAACACTAACTAAAATAAACCGTTTTTATTGTTCATTTTATTTCTGTGAAGATTTATTTTATTTAGAGTAACGGAAATATTTTTTAATGGATTAAATTTTAGTTTCAGACAGTTATAGTTTTAGTTAACTATCATAACTCTGGCTAGCATGGGCCAATTAACCTAGTAGATGCCGTATCTAAAAAGTTACGGAACAGTGTAAAATATCCAGTTTTTTTTTTGGTTTCATATCAATCCTTTTCAAATATTATATGTATAGTATTTTATAACTGTATAATACATTTTTAAAATATTTTTTACCAGCGCCTTATTCGTATTTGAATGGCTCTTATAAGCGTGAAGTGGACAAAAAAAAAAAAAAAACGTGCCCCGGTGCAGGTCTATAAGGGCATTCTTCATGCAATAATTTTTACACACTAGGGAGGACTGGCTTATATTTTTGTGTGACATGTTTTCAACATAATGCATTGTCAAATAATTCACAATATGGGGTGGGTGACACAGACATGCTCTCAATATTCAAATGCAACGTGGCTCATAAACCTGGCCACCTCGACAGTCTGTTCTCCATCAATCAGCGGCTCTCCCCATCACTTGGCACCCATGTGAATATATGAATGCATGACTGCCACAAACTCTCATAAGACAGTGACACAAAAGCAAGCAGAACTCAGTTTTCTTTTTTGGATGGGAAAGAACGAATGCATATTTTATAGTTGTAATGATAATGCCAGTTTAAATATAGGCCTATAAGAATTTGGAAATGTCTCTCACTGGATCCACTAACGGCGTCGCCCTACTGCTGTCGTATTACACACAAAAACTAATGGCATGAAACAAATACTCGCATCTCCCCAGTGAAATGAACAGAATGGAGGACATTGGATCATATGGAAAGAATGAAGGAGAAATGACAGGTGTGTGTCAGGGGGAATGTTTATTTATCATGCCCAGCGCTCCTCAGATAGAGATGGATGGCGTGGAGCAGAGGCTGATGGGTAGAGACGGGGGTCTCAACGTGTGGTCCTTTCCATGAATTAGATTCAAAGGGAAAGGAAGCATAACAAGCTGGGAAAATCAATGGTAAACAAAGCGAGAAGGAAAAAGGAGACTCAACTTTTAGGCAAACATGATCAGCACATTGGCCAAATGATGTCATCCATCAGAGTGGACACAGCAATTTGCCATCTATTTCCTCATCCATCAAACCTGATGTGCGTGAGTCTGTGCATGTTTGGGGGTGTGGGTGTTTGCAGAGGGTATATAGAGGCAGTTTTAGGAGTGAAAAAGAGGATATATACATATATTTATATATATATATATATATATATATATATATATATAAAAGGTGCAATAGTATATAGTCGATGTCCTTTAACCTACATTGCAAACAAAGATAAATACATATATCCCACAACCCTGTATCCTCAAACACTTACCTTCTTGTTCTTCAATCTTCTTAGATCCCTCATTGTTTGAACACAATGTCTGCACTAAGGAAATAAGATTTATTAATGAGTGACTCTCAGTACAACAAACAATCTGTCAGCTTATCAGCAGTTTACCGTTACTGTATGTAGTTTTCCTTTCCTTTATTTCAACAAGCACTGCATAAAATCATTGTCAAGCTTCTGGTTTCAGTGCTATTGATTATCCTTGTGTCAGCTCTGTAGCCATAACAAGACTTGATCAATATCTGCAGTAGATATATAGCCTAGTTCCTGTTTGTGGTATAGCTAATGTGATAAATTGGTCCAGGTCCATGCTCATTAATGTTAATTAGTTTACGTGACTGTCGCATAAACTAATGCAAAGTATACTTAAATTATAATATAACTAAGTGTTGTTTAGTCATTTAACATAGAGTAATATTCGAGAAAGTGTCATGATCTGCGATTAAAAAAAAAGTGGGAATGTTTCTGTGGTGTGAGGAGATTACACTAGACCTGGTGCACGAGGGAGGCCCAAACTTTATCTCTCCATAAATCCAACATAACGTCTGTACTTTAATGAAACTTACCTGTGGATATTGCCGAAGTGAAGATATGACGCGTGTTTCAAAACGAGATGTTCGTCTGGCCCGACAGCGAAATTATACTATGGCGAAGGAATCTCTTATGAATATTAATTAGGTCGCGCCCACATTGCTACCGCGATCATCGGTTCGCTCGATGCCAACACATAATATTATCTAATACTTACCCCTAGTAATTTTAGTAATTTGCTAGCTGTAATTTAATCTATAAACCGCTTCAGTTTTTCACTACAATGTTTATCACTATTTAATTAAAAAAATATAGGCTACACTGATTTGAAAAGATTTCTTTGGCAGGTAAAAATTATATTCGTATATATTATAGCATATGCCACACATACAGTAGTAAATAAATCAGTTTCCCAATCTTTTTTCACAAATTAACCATGGTTTTATTGTAGTAAACGTGTAGTAACCATGGTTTTTTGGCATATTGATTACCATTTGTATAACCACAGTTTTACTTCAAATATCATAATTAATCTACAGTTAGTGTAGCAAAACCTTGGTTAATTTGTAGGCTATTTAGTAGGCTATTTTTTTATTTATTTTTTTATTTGTAGTAAAACCATGGTTAATTTTCGTAAGGGTTTATCAATCCAATCACTGAAACTAAATCAGATTTTTTTTATTGTATTGTATTAAAAGTAATTATGAAAAATCTTGAATCTGTAGTAATATTACTGTAATATTTTTTCTTTTGTAGCTTTAGCAAAGCATAAATATAAATATAATTTTGCATAAAATAGCAAGCAAGCTGTAGCCTAAGTGGCAAGGTCTGACCACTACAAAGCAACCACAAACATAACAGTAATATTTTTGCTATTTATGTATTTCAAAAAATAGTTTTCACTATTATGCACTGTTCACCACTGTTTAATTTTCAATAAACGGTTTAAATAAAGCATTCTTCTACAACCATGTTTAAACAACACATGCACATAGCAGCTATTGTGCAAGATTTGTGCTGTGCAATGAGGTTGCATGCTTGAACCAACAGCTTAATGTTCCTGCTGGACATCCTGCTGAGAATCTACACACATAGTAATGACCTGTCAATCATTCCTCTAATGCATGCATAGGGAAGGGCTGACGGAAGAGGATTACCCTGCCATAGTGACATTTATCTTAATGGTGAACATAAGCTTAGCAGACATAAAGATGTGTGTTTATCCATATCTGTGCATCCATGTGTACAGCGCAGGGCAGTAGAATGAAATTCGGAGTGTGAGGCATTTCACAAGAGTGTGAGGCATTTCACAAAACACAGACATAGTACATGTGGTATTATGGATCGAAAAGTCAACAAAGCAGTTAAATTTGGAGTGGTACCAGATTAAAGAAAGAGACAGGTTGGAGGAAAGGTCACTGTAGGACCTTGGGGTAAATTGTGAAGCATTAGATCCATGAGCGCACACACACACACGCAAAGGAGTGGATATGTTATGGGAATGTAAGTTTATCAGGTTTCAGCGAGGTTCTATAAATTCTTCCTCATGGCGGAGAATTTCCCTTGTGTGCCATCCACCTGTGTGCTCAGTATCTGCCCCAGGGCAGGCACCATACCTCCACACACAAACACAATACGTGTGTGAAAACACTTTCACATCAGCTTCATCTTAGTGCTGATCAGGCAGAAATTTGTTTAGATGAGAAATGTCTTTTATATATGTGACCCTGGACCACAAAATCAGTCTTAAGTCGCTGGGGTATATTTGTAGCAATAGCCAAAAATACATTTTATGGGTCAAAATTATTGATTTTTCTTTTATGCCAAAAATCATTAGGACATTAAGTAAAGATCATGTTCCATGAAGATATTTTGTAAATTTCCTACAGTAAATATATCAAAACTTCATTTTTTATTTGTAATATGCATTGCTAAGAACTTCATTTGGACAACTTTAAAGGCGATTTTCTCAATATTTTAAGTTTTTTGCTCCCTCAGATTCCAGATTTTCAAATAGTTGTATCTCGGCCAAAAAACTGACACTTATGACTGGTTTTGTGGTCTAGATTCACATATGTGTATCTGTTCTGTTTTGATCAATGCTAAGAAAACATAAATTCAGCCTTCAAAGAACATAACAAAACCGTTTTATATTTCTATTTAATGATAAAATTCCTTCAAGTTCTCATTTGGTGTTGACTTTGAGCAGCACTGCTTAACAAAATATCTAACGATATGTAAAAAAGTGAAATACCTAGATTATACTCAAGAAAAGTCTGTAGGTTCCATTTTAACGGTGCATGGACAAAAGCAGTTTTATTCAACATTTGATACTGTTTAATGTAAAACAGGTTGTTAAATAAACAGTCAAATGTATAACTCAACACACCTAGTATGAAATTTGACTGAAGTAATGGCTGCTGAAAAATCATATTTTCCATCACAGGAATAAATAAAATGTTAAATACATTACAATAAAAAACAGTTATTTAAAACTGCAATATTATTTCACAATATTACTGTTTTTACAGTATTTTTTTTTTTTTACTGTAAAAACATTTTTAAAAATTTTACCCAGAACCCGGAAGTGTTGCCACCAAGCATTTGTTTGTAAACCGTAACAACGTACTAAGTTTTCTTTTTATACTTAGACCTATGTTTATTTTCTTCCCTGATGTTATATATGGCTTTTTCCCTTCTTTAAGAGCAAACACTGAACTGAACAGCTAATGTCAGTGTGAACACCTCGACAGAGGCACAAGAACGATGTCATCACTCTGCAACCCACATCACTCCTCCATGAACTTCTGTCTTTCTTTACCGCCACAGCACAAAAAGAGCAATTGAGCTCTCTTCTTCCAGAGGTCAAAGGCCAATGTCTGCCTGTCAGGAGAAAACAGGCTCAGGGCAACAGGTTAGATCAGAAGCTGTGGCTTGTTGATTGGGTGAGGTATGATCAGCTCTGGCGAATTGTGCTGGAGGGGTGAGAACAACTGGTGTGACAGTGCGCGGGCGATGAGCTGTGAAGGAATAAGAGCTGACATGAGGAGATTCAGGGTGGGTGAGTCTTTCTGTCACTACCTGACACAATGACACTGAGGAGAGACACACAGAGAGAGGGAAGACAGAGCGATTGAGAGACAGAGTGTCAAAGAGCATGTTAGGAAAGGAAAGAGAATGACTTCAACGGACGGAGAGAAGAATAATAGAATGAGAGAAAGAAATGGAAAATCAGTTGACCTGAAATGTTTGTCACAGACGTTAACATTTTTTGTTAGACCTACACCTGTCTGACTGTTAAGTGGATAGTTCATCCCAAAAAAATGAGAATTCTGTTCGTAAAATTTTGTTCCAAACCCAAAAGACTATTTTTCTTGTGAGAAAATATTTAACAGAATGTCCGAGCAGCTTTTCTGCACATAACAAAAGTGGAAAAAAGGTTTAAATGAGGAAATGGATCAATTTCTGAATGAATAATCTCTTTTGTCTGATCTCAAATAGCCAAATTAAACATTATTATGAGGTCAAGATAATAAAGAAACAATACTGTTAGTACAGTAAGCAATATCGAAAGTATATACAAACACACTTTTATTCAGCGAGGATGCAATAAATTGATCAAAAGCGACAGTAAAGACATTTACAATTCTAATAAATAAATGAGCAATTAAATAAATGCTGCTCTTTTGAACTTTCTATTCATCAAATAATTATTTAAAAAGTATATCCACAAAAATAAGCAGCACAAATTACTGAGAAAAAAAAATCATACAATCAGTAAATTGTGGCTACATATTTTTTTACATTAACTTAACTGATTTCAACTTTCAACTCTATTTTTAAGTCAGTTTAATAGAATTTTGGTTCAACAAAGGCAGCAGCTGATTTTTTACAGTCCAACATTAATAATAATAAGAAATGTTTTTAAGCACCAAATCAGCATATGTGAATGATTTCTGAAGGATCGTGTGACACTGAGGATAAATTTGCTTTTGTCTAATCACGATTAGCCAAAATAAACATGAATATGAGGTCAAGACAATAAAGAAACAGTATTGTTTTCATTCTGAAGCATTAGGGAGGATTAAAGTAAATCAAATTGTGAAACAACTTCATTAACAGCTAAATGCTTACAAAAACAATATTCAAAACGATGCTAAACTCTCGTAATAAAAGAATGTGGTGCCTTGAAGGATAAATAAACCTTTTGTGTGGGTATTGAGTCTGATAAAATCCCTTTACTTTTCAGTTGTCTATTCATTGATAGAGCAACCACTGCTCCATGTACGTTCACAATGTTTTTTTAAAAATCCAGACATATTTTTATAGCAAAGTGCATTCAGACAGACTATTCTCCCTAGCTGCTTTGTTTGCTTATCTCCAGGTTTACCTCTTTTTTTTTTTTTTTTTCAGTCCATTTTTCTCCACTCCTGAAGTTTGTCAATATGTGCTTGACCTCTATGGGCGAACCATTTTCTGTGATGTTGAACCCAGCAATAGCCTTGAAAACAGCTTTAAATTAAACAAGGGAGAACACAGATTGTTGTATGATTTATCCGGACCTCCCGCCGAGATTCCTCAGTTCAGTTATGTTACTGTCTAGATTGAAATTTCCTTTTTTCTTGTGTTTGTGCGATACACAATGTGGATCCTGGCAGGGCCCTGTAAATTACCTCTTTAAACATTCATTTGGCTTAAGCAAGAAGAGAAGGAGAAAAAGCTCTTGATTTCATATACAATGAATAAGTTAATAAAAAGGGATTTTTTTCCATACACACTTTTTTCTTTTTTCCCCCTCTCATCATTCCCTCAGAAATCAAAAATACGTCTGAGGAAAAAAAACAAAAAACGCACGCCCAAGAATGTACGCGTGCACAGACATACAACAACAACAAAAAAGAGAGGGAGAGGAGAAAGAGAAAAGGGAAGGAGGATGAGCAGGCAATGATGTGCCTCACAGGCTCCCTCCTGCCTCCCAAAATATCCAGCGCGGGAGCCGTGCGAGGCGGCCCGCACTCCCCTGAGAGCCCGCGCCGCTATCATTAGCGAGGGAGACGGCAAGCTCAAGTGGCATACAAACTTCAGCAAAACGTCAAGTGAGAAGAGCACGCCACTGCCGAGCTGGCAAACTCCACCAAATTAATACTGCTGAAAATAAAAGGCAGGACAACTTTCAACCAGCCAGTGAGGCAGAGTGAAAGAGAAATGTGAGAAGTATGAGAACGGATGAAAGGCACGGGGAAGAAAGTATGGGTCTGTGCTGGGTTCGCACATAAGAGACACGTTCATTTTGGAGATCTGTGCCGGAGTTTTTCTCTACCTCAGCGACTTGGCTGGCGTTTGAAGGGAAGAGACACTGAGGATGGGCGCTTTCCTGATGAGGTCATCAGCAGGGCTCGGAAACAGAAAACTTTGTGGCGCTCGAGTTTGGCTATTAGTATTCCGCCGGAAATAAATGAATCCCAAACGGAAATCTCAAACCGTGGAAGCTTTCCGCAAAAGAAAACGCAAATGTACATTCAGCATAACGTGATGCTTTGGAAGAAAGTAATGCTTCCAAATACAAATGCTCTTAAACCTCAAACCACAATCAATTATACCTGTTTTTACTTAGAAAAAAACTGTGACTCAAAACTGTATCAAAGCAACGGCTTTGGCTAAAAATGTACAAAATGCCACAGCTTGCTAAAATAAATCACGCAACAAGGTCACTGCTTACTGACACCATTACTAAAACTTTTGGGACAAATTTGGTCATTTTCAGTGTTTGACATTATAATTTTTTCTTAATTCCTATGCAAGACTAAGCAAGAGTTTAAAAAATAATCAAATAATCATAAAGGATATAAAAAGTAAGAAATATAAATGGATTAAAATTAGAATACATTATTATATTAAATGAATTTTAAAAATTACATATATTATAAACAAATGAAGTAGAAAATAGAAGAATACTTAAAATTTCATATCAAGTTTAGCGATAAAAGCCTTCAAAAATGTAAACTTTGATCATTTTTTTAAACATTTTCCCGAGGAATGCATGATAACATGAATAGCTTAATTCCAATTTAAATCATTTTGGATAAAAGCTTCTTCTAAATGCAATGCCCATTCTGTCAATCAAAGAAAAACATAGTCTAATGAACCTTTACACTGTTTTACAGAGCTGCTCTGAGATGAACAAACTGACTGCCTTCTAGTTTGCTGGGAAGGAGGTCATAGGAACTGTGCTGTAGGCCTTTAAAAGTGTATTTTCAGGTGTTTTACAGGGGGTCAGTGAGGTGAAGGAACAGCCCAGGATCAAGAACCTTTAGAGAGTGTCAGAGGGCAGCTCTGACATGAATATATCCAGATTTCAGCATCTCAGTAAAGTCAAAGCTTATGCACTTATACTTGAACAGTGGTGTAATTTATAACCCTGAAACCCAGCATTTGCAGTTTTGTAACATTTTTCACCCAAAATCAAAATATGCCTAAAAAACATTAAAAGTGATGTTAGTTTTCCATGATTGGTCAAAGACGTGCATAACCTCTGCAGCATAGACACACAACCGCCACTGGAATGGAACTGCCCTTTTCCAGCCCAGCAGCGAACGGCGACAGCATAATCATGGATGTTAAATGACTGGTTGAGAGATGCTGCAGAATTTAGGCTAAAGCTCTGTACAATTCAGAGCCATAATTACCAGTTAGGTTTAAATAAAACAAACAGGACTCCGACTGACCGCTCTTTCAGGAACATTTTGGCTGGTGGTGCTGGTGATTTCTCTGATCTGAATAACATTTCTTAGGCTGCATGGATAAAGTCTCCTAGATATACATTTGCATGTCACGGAAAATAATTAATTAATATATAAGTGCTGTTTTATGTAAACATCTATCATTAATTCTACCAACCCTCTACTCTGCCTGCAATATTTTAATGAATACATGTCTCTATAAACCTGAGAGGCTATTTTAAAGGAGCTTTTTTCTCAAGGCATGGAAACAGTTTACTAGAAATACATATGTCAACGAACCCAACAATTTCCCCATTTTTTTGATTTTATTTTTTTTTACTCACAATTCCTTGAAAACCAACTGAAGGAGCCAATGGCCTGACCAAAGCTACAGCATGGCACTAAACTGAGACCGTGTCAAGATTTTTTCTCCCCACGCCAAATATAGAACCGAGAATAGGACGGACGCCAGTGGAGAAACTCTGCAACAGTGACGCTTTCTCCGAAAAAATATCTGAGGATCTGCACCACACCGCCACTAAAGACTCTGAACACAGCCTTTCTAGAAAATTACATGTACAATGAGGCGGTTAAGTTGAGAAAGCTCTGTTTTTGTGGTTGGTGGGGAGGATCAGTTTTGCTCCTGAAGTGAAAAAAATGTAAAAATTCATTCTTAGAGGTGCCACTGCCACATTGTAAGTAAATACACTGATTACACGCATCATTTATTCACAGCGGTGGCACACACATTTATTTTTTACATACGCTTGAGACCAACACAGCTCACATTTGCTCCATCCGGGCTAAAAAAAAACAGTTTATTGTTCAATGCAACTGCCTTTTTTTCACCACCAAAGCCTTCGGTGGATAGCAGCAACGTTAAGTAAAAACCAGGGCTTTTGACATTAAAGAGATCAGTTTAGCGCTATCTTGGTCTGAGATGCAATCTGCTGTTTATTGTTTTAAGTAGTTTCTCTCACACGTGGGTGATACACAGATCCTTTCAACACAAGTGATGCCACATCAAATGCTTCTATTAGCTATCCTCAACAGGATCGGGCAGGAAGTGCACGATTAAACAATTCAGCTTCACAATAGTCTGCAAACCCAACAGAATTATTAAACACCTACTGGAGATAACCACGCGCTATTTATATCTTCCAAAGATGTGGCTGTTTTTTGTTTGAGAGGAGTTATAGTTTTATTTCAACTGCATTTGCATGTGAATGCGGTCCATCTACTATTTTAGTTTGCGAATAAACACAAAATTGTGATTTTTAATTTTGAAATAAAGCACCAAAGACTTCACGTGGCCTTAGGAAACTATGCAGAGTTTATAATGGCCTCTCTTGTTCTCTTTTGAAACTTTTATTCATGGCAGCTGTAATTTTTTTGCAGGACTGCTGGCTGAACCAGGAGTCACTGCTAACTGGAGAAAATATCAAAATCAAAGTCCCCTTCAGTTCCGTCACATTCACAAACACTGATAATCACTTTCCCTGGCTTTTTCTCCCCACGTGAAACATCTTATTTGCTTTGATTGTGCTGTTTAAATGATTAGCATGGCAGCTCTGCGGAGACGGGGGCTGATGGCGCGCCGAGTGTGTGTGTGGGGAGTGTGTGAGCTGTGTCTCCTGCTGAGCTCACTGTACTGGGTTCGAATGGAGATGAGTTCACCCCTGTCACATCACATGCATGTGAATACATATGAACACACACTCCAGCATACACGTGCACACACACACACACACACACACACACACACACACACACACACGCGCGCGCGCGCACACACACACACACACACACACACACACACAGGACCGCACTGTATGATGTATAGACACAACAACAAACTAGTCGCTTTCTTTCTAAAATGCATGTGTGGTTCCATCATCTGTATAGCAGTTATGACCACATCTAATCTCTCTTATAGGAGCTAAAGAGCCTTACAGTCTCCATGGTGACAGTGGGCAGCCAACAACACAGGAGATGCTCCATACTGTATATAATGACAAGACACACAAGAAATGATGGTGTAAGTTAAGTTTAAGCAGGAGCAGGATTGTACCGTAAAAAACAATCTTTTTGTGGCTGTTAATTAAAATGTTTTGTAATAGAAATAAATACATTTATATTATTGTGAAAAGCTGTTCTTTTCATTATGTGGCAGGGATATATTTAAATTTAATATGTGTAGTCTTTTTTAAATCTTCATCACAAATAAAAAAAAAAAATCGTTGGCCTCTCTAACGCACATAATTTTGATTTAATTATTGTTTTTTTCAGACATGATCAAACCTCAAAACATTTAAGGTTTTGCCAAACTCAATATTTGTATGTAATATTAAATTGTTTTAAATTTGGACTTGAAAATTAATATTTTAAATTTAATACACAAATATTCATGTGCACATCACCAAAGAAATAGCTGCTTATAACTTAACATTTTATGTAGTGTGTTTTAAAATCAATAACATAAGGTGCAAATAGTGTGACAAATTTTCCATCCCTACAATCTATATCACTAAAACACAAAACAATCTAGTGAATTCATGACCAGAGATGTTAAAAAAAAAAAAAAAAAAAAAAAAAAAAAAAACTGGAAATGAAAAATTGAAGATTTTTTATTATTATTAATTATTATTATTTCGAAGATCTAAGGGAAAACAGAAAGCAAACGAAACAATTATTGCATTGTTAATTAGTTATTCATTTATACACTTACACTAATATTATATAATAATAATAGTAATAACAAATTATTATTATTATTATTATTCTATTATATTTAGGGAGTGGTATTCTCTGCAAACCATACTATTATCATTTTCCCCTTCAGTCGATTACAGTACATGATTACATGTAGCCTAAGGCTAAATTAATATATCGCATTTACTGAAAATTAATAATAGCCTATTTTGTAAATAAACATAAAAACAATTATCTTAAAATAATTGCTTTTAATTTTCCTTTTGCATTTATAAGTCACTGTCGTTCGCATTTATAAATAGTTGTCTTTTGGAATTTCCCTTTGAAAGGAATTGAAAAGTTTTGGCCTCGCAGATTTCTTTGTGATGTTTCCTAACGGCGTGTTATCGGTGCTTTAAAGGAGTTTGTGTGCTACGGAGAAGTGCGTGTTTGTCTTGTACTTTACCGCCACCAGGTGGCCGAATGATAGAACGCGCACCTGCAGAGAAACACGGGCCGTTTGAAGCTCTGGGAACTCTGTCATCCCACTCCTCTCTGTCCTACATGATGCGAGCCTCACTTCGGTTTGTAAGCATAATACAGTGCATGATGAGTAATACAACTCATAAACCTGCCTATAGACATAAGAACTGCAGCAAACAGCACATAGTGGCATGACAATCTCCGTTGGTTTTCTACATCCGAGCGTCCAGCAATATCAAAGCAAACGCTACTTGTACAAACACAAATATAGCTCCTGAAGCCAACAGGAACATCTGATTACTGACAAACTGTCTTTCCGTGTTTCCACTTCGATTCTAATCTAGCTTGGCACCAATGCCACCATTTATATTTGAGGATAAAGCAACAGAAGGCAGAGCAGCCACCAGATACTACGACTGGAGCCCAGTGTGCGTGAGATAGGCAGGCCAGCGCTCTCTCTTCCCATCTTTTCCCTAGTAGCATCCGCACCATGAAAGCCAAATGAAGCGCAGAAAGAAATGAAAGTGTTTCTTTTCCCACCCAATTCCCTGCCAACATCTGTCACTGCCAGTGCTTTGCATTCGTGGTTTGTGTTTGTTTTTTGCTCTTTGTGTGCACAAGTGGGTGGGTGTGTGTGCATAATTGTGCCTGTGTGCTGTCCTGCATCCTTGTTTACCGTTCTCTATGTTGATTGCCCCTGACAGGTGTAACACTTCCTCTCTCTCTCCCACCCCCTGTCCATCTCTGCTTCAGCTGCACGCTGTCTATCACCGTCCAGCCTGGCCTCACTAAAATAATGAATCCCTCTGATAAGCGTATGTGAGCGGCAGACTCCGCTTCATATTAGTCTGGTCCTGTTCTCATTGAGTAGGTGCACAGAGACACCATCCCTCGACGCAATACCACGAATGAGGCCTTTTCTTTGCAAAGAGCGGAGGAAAAAAAACATGTCTCGCTTTTCATGCCTCTGGCGCTCACACACCTACAGCTACTCTGGGAACCGGCAGCTGAAAGTATGAGGGTAGAGAAAGAAGAGAGAAACTGGGAAAAAAGAAAGAAGAAAACACAAAGGAAAAGAAAGAAAAGACACCCGAAGAAGTGAACGCGCGAAGGCAACGGAAGACTAAACGCGCTAAACCTGCCGCTTCCAATCTCGCGCCGCAGTCAGATCTATAAATCATCGCCAGTCCATCTGTGTTCTATCAATGAAGCGATCGTCGGTAGATGGACAAACCTGGCCTGTTCCAGCAATCAAAACGTTTCCAACATTTGAAAAATCCATTATCTCCGAAATCAGATCCAATAAGCAGAAAAAGTGGACCCCGAGAT